>JNDT01001354.1:0-42530 GCA_000697055.1 Saksenaea vasiformis B4078
AGTGATGGATTCCCAGGATCACCACCAGAAGCAGTAAAGATGTCTCACGATAAGGACAGATTCCACCCAAAATGATCCGTATTTAAAAGAACGCTGGGGTTGACCGAACGAACACGCACACGCACACACACACACAAAGAAAGTCATTACTTTTTGTCTATCACTTCGACCTCTGGTCGTTGAGCATAAAACTGGCCGCTCATCGAACCCATCAACCAACGTTTCTCACCCCACCGACATGGTGCGGGAGTGGCACCTACAATTTGTGGGAATACCCTATGAGGTAAGTAAAATGACATCCAAGTATCATTCCATTTACTAACCATGAACAAATTTTTATGCTGTCCATATAAATTTCGCGTCCATCGAGGGGCCGCGTTGATGTAAGTAGTGTATGAATTTGTTGCCAACCTATATATTAACGAACGCATATTTGATTCTTTTCTTAGCGTAAAAGTGGCCTCTTATGGACGCAAAGTTTATATAGATTAGCGTAGAAATCTGGTGAAAATTTATATTTTTATTACGGCCGTGAGCGCAGCGCCTAAAGGCATATTCGCTCTAGCCCGGCCTCGTAGATTAAGTAGAAAAAAAAAACCCTTGCGAGCAAAGGGAAAAGGCAAAGCTAAAGTGTACGAACCATGGAGGGGACGTGAGGGGAGAAGGTGTGGTCGGGCAATGGTGGAGTGGGTCCATGGTGGTGAACCAGCCATGGGAGACAAAGAGCCGGGTGACCACGCGCTTCACGCTATCTTGCAGGGATGCAAGTGCGAGAAGGCAGTGGTGCCGTTGGCGGTGGAGGGCGATTTTCTGGCGCTCTGCGGGAGGGGGCGAGGAGTAGGCGGGATCTTGGAGGTGGATAGGATCGGCGGGGCCAAAGTTGGTGATGGTGGGGATGCGGGCTTGCTGTAGGTGATCTGTGAGTTCGGGCAGGTATCCTTCGCGGACAAGGAGACCGACGACGTGGCGGGAGCGTAAAGATCTCTTCAATAGACAGTATTGGTACAGGCAAAGTAGCAAACGTAATCAGCTATCATATGATTCAATTATGCTAGATGCTTATGCAATACTTTAGATAAGGTCCTGTTTGTTATTCGTACAACTTCAAGAAAGATGGAGAAGAGAAGATCATTTGAAGCGGCTGGACATATTGATTTTTTTTCCAATGTCTCTCTATTGTTCGCAATGCAGTCTTTTCAGAACTAAGATACTCAACGAACAGTTGTCTCCGTGATAGATCTAGCCGCGCTATCTTATGAGATACTCCTGCAATGTCACCGAGTTAGAGATGAGGCATAATTGGTGCCGCAGTATTGAGAAGCTCACTGAAATAGACGATCCTGATCTCCCTGTTATGTAACGCATTTCTGAAGGACGTACTCTATGACAGTCCACATATACCACATCCGCCGTTACGAGCATGCTCTCGACTATCAGTTTTCAACTCTTCACGAGATTCACAACATCTGTCAAGAAGACGATCATGGGTATCGGCCGTCTAAGAGGACCATTAATAGCTGTCCGAAGGAAATCGGCCAGAGAAACCTGTGACAACTAAAAAGGTTCGACGACCAGAACCATTTCTATGTTTCTAATAAAGTGTCTCCCTTTTTAATTCAAGGCCCTGGTAACAGTGAAGAACCTGAAAATAGGCGGGGGATGAAATAAAAGAAAAAGGTCATTGCGGATCACCTCCGGCCTGGATATAGCAAATATCCGCTGTTACCCAGGGAGAACTGAAGAATCATCTCGGCGAACTGAGGAAGGATTTCCGTTAAGAGTAGGCGGATAGCCAATCTCACCCCCTGATTACTTCGTACCTTTCTACACAATAAAACATGGCATAGTAATGGTCAGAGTTCTCTGATATGTGCGTTCTATGTCGCGCAAAAGCGTCCCGATTTTGTTTTAACCCTCCAAAAACACATTGAAGGTGGGCTTTAGCGAGGAAATGAAAATTATCATAAGCTTTTCTTTGGTCACAGCGAAAATGCTGAAAATAGACAAGGGATGGAAAGTTCGAGGCCTGTATTAACACGAGAGACACTGTAATACTTTGGTAACTGCGGTAGATCAACGTTGGGCATCTGGTGGATTAAGCTTCGCGTTTTTCGCAGGGATTTCAATGTCTTGCGTAGTATTCAAGTCGTGGCAAAGCGACCAACAGCTAGCTAATGTTTCAGCCGTAGACTGTACACTGGAGAAAGAGGCTGGAAAAATCTTAGATTTTAGTTACAATGTCCACTACAGTCGCAATGACCGAACATCGCATCAACTTCCACAAGAATCTATACGAGAAATTTATTGCACCAAACAGTGAGGGTACAAAACATTACAAACGTCGGTAATGCATTTTTAACAAAATGATAAAGGATCCTTCGAGCACGCCGCAGAGGCATTGACATCAGCGACAGAAAGACAGCTAGTTATGCGCCCGCCAAAAGCACACAGAACAACGAGCAGTGCCCTACACGAGAGTTGTCTCACACATTATTTTGCAAGACTCCGCAATAAAATTAAGGTATGAGTGTAGTATGGAACCTATCTAGTATTCATAACTTACAGGCCAGAAATGCCGATGTCGTGGAGGCAGAGAAAGTGCTGAGGGAGAACGCTCTGAGGAACGCGTCCTCAGAGGAAGATGTAGATCGCTGTCACAGGGTAAGCGTGATGCAGTAACTGGCACCGTTAACGCATAGATTTATGTGTAATTGTAGGTCGCACGAGAATGCCGAAAGGTATTGCGAGATTTTTATCTGTCTCCCAGGGAGCAGCGCCGCCGCAGGACGGCGACCCTATGGAAAACAAAGATTTACGACCGCACAGCGGCACAGGAATTGAGCTATGTGAAAGAAAGGGATGGTGTCCCTGTGATGTGCATAGGCAACGCAGGGACCGCGGTGGGTAGCAACATTAAAGGCCATGCCAGAAGAGGTGGCAAATGGCTTCGAAGACTACTTCGGCGACATGCCACTATAGCAATGGTTGACGAATTCAGATCTTCTCAAACGTGTCCCTATTGCTTCGGGACGGTGGTTCGGCCGACCATAACGTGTACAAAAAATGGAAAGACGACAAGAATCAAGAGCAACGGCTCATCTACTTGCTTCAATGTAGAGTGTGTTGGCCGTAAACACAGATTCACCACGCACAATCGAGACACGATAGCGGCTATGAACATCGCTCTCGCAGGGGCCAGCTCGATGCTGGACGGAGAAACACTGCTCCCTTTCAGCAGACGTCAGTAGAGATATCGAGAAAATAAAATATTGCGAAAAGTTCTATTGCACATTTGATTCACTATCGAGACCTTTTAGAGCTTCGAACTTTAAGTGATATTGTATACTATCTGTACCATTCTAAAAGGCTGTCAAATTTTCAAGTCTGTCGAAATCTTCTCATATCCAGCAGGAGTATTCACCGAGCTTCTGGAAGGTAGCATAAGAAATGCAAACTAAATAAGAACTGTATGACGGTAGCAGATGCAAGATAGGCGCACAAAGAGGAAAAACGTTTTTATCTTCTTCGTCTGCAAATTGGCCGTCTCCAGAGGAAATCTGAACAGTCGGCCCTCACACGCGGCTTTTGCTTGTTCGACTGCGACATGTCAGACGGCGGATAAACGCACAAAGGGGCACGAAATATTCTCGCGCAAGTGCTTCCAATCGTGAATTGCCTAAGCACACTGGATATCAACTCCCAAGTTTGATTTTACACAGAAATGAAACAAAGTCCAGGAATTGATGGTTATACTCTATCACGATTTTGTAATCATTTCTCACTGGTGTACTTCACCAGCAAATGAATGATTTGCAAAGGGTCCACCCATTGAAAGAAATGTCAAATTCTCCCAGTTACGAGAAGCAACGATAAAGCTCCTACGACTCGACATGTAGGCCACGAACTTCTGCTGTATGCTAATCGAAACCCTACAATTGCGAAATTCTTCAAGAGAATCAGACACCCATGTCGGATGAAGATCTCGCTGGAGGTGAAACAAATTTCAAAAAAAGATGCAGCGACTCACGTTGCATTCATCCATAAAAGGACCGCAGATTCTTTGTGGAGGCGGAAAGTCCTAAGATTTATCTGAAGAGTTGAAGTTATTGCTTCATCTACTTTGGTCTTGCCCGTGTAAAACAAAAGTTTACACAGATGATTCCGACAGTGTCAATACCCTATCGGAAAACAGCAAAAATGTCTCAAGGTTAAGGAAGACGTTCCACGGAAGCAATAACATCGTTTTTTGCATTGAAATGCTTCGGTGATGGTCCTTCCGAAAGCAGCAAAAATTGTTCAAGATAGGGAAAATGTCTCAAGGTAAGGAAGACGTTCCACGGAAGCAACAACATCATTTTTTTTTTGGCATTGAGATGCTTCAGTGATGGCTCTTCCGAAAGCAGTAAAAATTGTTCAAGGAAAATGTCTCAATCCGTATTTAAAGGAACGCGTGGTTCTTTTTTCTTTTCTTTGGCTCTGTTTTCTCTATTACATCCTCGGTACGTACTGGGATTTATTATACATACGGGATTCCTCATGTCTTTTTGTCTATTGTTCAGACTCATGGTCGTTAAACACAATAGCCGGCCATCTTGCCGTGCCGATCCAATCTCGCCGCCCCCACCCGCTATGGTGCGGGGCTGGCCCCTGTCGAATGGCAGGAGTGCCCTTCGGGGGTAAGTAAACTGACATCAAAACATATTTCATTTACTAACCGTGAATGCCGTTTTATGCTGCTCCAATAAATTATGCGTCGACCGAGGGCCATGTTGATGTAAGTAAACGTATGATTTTGGTTGCCAGTTCGTTAACTAATGACCGTATATTTTATTTTTCTCTCAGCGCAAATTTGGCTCTCCACGGACGCATAATTTATTTAGAGTAGCGTAAAATAGTGTTCAATAAACAGTACAGTACAACGAATTGATTTTATCGTATTTGTATAGGAAGGTTGGATCATGCGAGAGGAAATTTATCAACAGCTGTAGGGCATCACTTTCTTTAACATCTTCTTCTGTGTAGTGTTGACCAGCACCGATCGACTGAGACGATTCACGCGTTCTGCCGAAAATGAGCTGTTCAAATGGCGAAGACCCATCTGCCAGCGTTTGTAATTGCCGTTACTGGTGGGAAAGAATCTATTTCAGGTATCCAAACAACACCGGATCAGATATGCGAAATAGAAACAAAAATAAAAGCAGCTATCTGTACCTCTTCTTAGCACCAGAGTGGGTCTTCAGCTTTGACGCCATGCCTCTGGCCGACTGACCGTAGGGTGCCAAATTGCGAGAAACAAAACCTCCTATTTCTTATAAGCTATTGTTCGCTATGTAACATGCACACAACTACCTAATGAGCCGAGCATCGCAGGAATGAGACAGGGATCGTTTAAAAAGAAAAGGAAAGACAGGCCAAAACCAGACACACAAACCGAGCCAGGGATTCCTGGCCAAGCCACTTTCTTAGGCTGTGCGAAAAAATACCTTGACCCATACCCTGTATATCACAACGGTATGCCCACTGCAGTTCCTCAATTGTGATGGACTTGTATCTGCTTTTCTCAATTCGACGAGAATAAATGCGACGCGGGACAGGATTCATCCAGGATCCGGAGCTGCTATGATTTGGTTTTCTTGTGTATAATTGTACTGTAAAATTTTGCAGTAACCCACATCAATTTCAAGCTGAATTATTTGGTTGACAACGCTCTTGCTCAGACGCAGCTTTATTCAAGTTTTTACAGCGATGTAGTGAATAAGCATTCATTATTTATACTTTGAAAGCATCAGAGGAGCATCCTCAGTAATCTATTCCCGAGCGAATTCTGGCGTCCCCTTAATCCCACACACCGAGGCAACAGTACAGTGTAGCAGCAACAAAGTAGCTGGTATCAAAGCTGACTATCGTCAAATCCAAGAATATAAGTTCTTCTAAGGCTTTCAGCGCGTGAACTGCATCATTTTAAGAGAGCTGGGTTGGAAAGCAAACATCGCGGTTTACGAAAAATCACATTTTGCATAAAAGAATCATTCCCCCATGGAGTTATTTTCATCGACCACAGCCGGGAGATCATACAGCTTTGAACCTTTATGTTGCTTACTGCTTCGTTTATTGAAACCGGTGACTTATTATGTATCAAAGGAAAATCACGTTTTCGCTTGGCTCTTGACAACAGCAAAGGAAGTAAAAATTGGAACCCACGACGTAACAAGCGCCAGCATACAAAGAATAACATAACAGATATTTCCTCATCCTGGAACTACTAGCTGTACCATCTTTCTACTATTTCCCATTCTTGCAATAGCATATGTACTACCTTTATCCACAAATACCTGCGGGCGGTGTTCGGACAACTACCAGCCATCGATAGTTCCAGTCCAACAGTACATTCTGCATAAATCTGATACTATGCGTAATGACTTGAATATCATATTCACTATAGAAACCAAGATTCGATCCAAATCAGGCACGGCCAACCGAAGATCAGATAACAGAAGAAATTAACTGTCCGTGATGACTGACAAGCATTGATACAAAATGCTCATCCTGCGGATAGTATCGCAATACTCGGACAATAGAACGTATTAGGTACGACACAACAAAAGATACCGCTCATAATCGGTATTTCTAAAAACGTTCTGCCATAGGTTCAAGCCAAGTGTGGCGTCTCTACAGTAGTCCGACGTGTGGTGAGTCAAGGCAGTCACGAGAAGAAGTGAGGCACCATTGTAAAAAAAAAAAAAAAAAAAAAAGGCCTCCAACTTGGGAACATCATCCGAAACGGGGATTCATATATATAATTGAAGTTATGGAAGCTATCTATACTATTCGTTTCCTTGAAATAGCATTTAATGCTCCAACTGATAACCATATATCTCCCTAAAACTGCGCACGGTCTCTGTATTATTTATGACATCCGTCACTAAATGGGATGTGGCGGAGCTTGTCGCCCTGTAACACAAATCAGCCCGGAAATTCCGTGTCAATGGTGAAGTGTTGTACAAAGCCTTTTTTTCTCCAAGGTCAAATGCAGTAAAAAGGAGGTCTAGACAGCTGCATTGACTGCGGCAGAGAAAAATTTTGTGGTGAACTGCGCCAGCATTTGGCAGCAAATGACGATAAAAACGCAGGATTGTTTCGTCCTTCTTCCACAAACCAACATGGAATACGCAAATTTCCCTTCTCATCTTCCTTTCTTCAAGACACTTCATGATCCAGCACTGCTTGCGAAGGATATTGCCGCACTCTCTATTCCCAAACGCTTGAAGACCGCTAGATCACGAGAAAAGCGGAAGACTCAGCTCAAGAAGGCCATTCCCGGAAAGCGTTTTGTTGATGCTCTTCACGAAACCAGTAACTTGACAAGAACTACGAACGATGCGCTGGCTCACAAAACAACTCTCCAGTACTGTGTTGATTTGAGCTTCCAGTTTGGAAACGAAGGCTGGTCTGCTGACGGACTCATTACCCTTTTGAGTAATGCTTGGGACGAGGATGACTTGTGTACTCTGCGTCAGATTTTCCAGACTCGTTCTATCCATCAGGGGAAAGGTGCCAAACTCCCAGCTTACTTGGCTTATGGTTGGCTTTTGAAGAACCATCCGCAAACGGCTCTCAAGAATCTGCACATACTAGTGACCGGAACCATTGAAGGAAGATTGAGACGTCAGAAGGTATTCGAAGATGACTGGGAGTCCGTAGAGAAGGTGTACCTTAAGTCGCACGGCTACTGGAAGGACCTGCTGAACCTACTGCAGATTTACGCGGCCGGCGAGCTAATGAATCCAGGATTACCAGGGCTTGGCTACAAGGTATTGAACTGTCCTCGCATGGAGCGTACCAAGTCGTGGAGCGAAAAGGCTGAACACAAGAGAAAACTCAGGGATAACCTCATTCATCTTCGAACTCTCCCACCCAAGGAAGCAGCCAGGGAGCGAGAGATTCGCGCACGGCGAGTACGCGAGGCCGAAGCTGCTGAGAAGGTTCGAGCACATAATGCCCGTGTTAAGAAGCGTAAACTACGCCATTCCCACCTAGTGAATCTGCTGAAGAAGGACGCATTGTACCGTGCATTGCATTTCACCGTTGCGAGACTTTTTGCGGAACAGTTGAAGACCGATAAAGCCCAGTTGGAGAAGAACCGTCAGAAAAAGTCGAACTTTCGGTATGCACTTGCTTACGACCTGAGTCTCGCTGCCAAGTGGGCGCCATCCCTGCGAAGATCCCATGACAACTACACATTTATCGCGACATCGATTGCTGAATTGCTGTTCCCGCCAGAGCAGTACCAGACCAAGGGTGAATCAAGACCTGACTACCTCAACAAAGCGCGGAATCTGTATCATAAGGAATACCTGGTGCCCCTACGTACTGCTCTGGATTGCATTGAGGGTCGCATGTCGAAGAATGAATGGATGAAGATCGATTTTAGCCACGTCCCTTCGTTGTGTATGCAGAGAAATATGGCCAACTTTGTGTCACACGTACCCGAGCAGTTCAAGGCATACATTGCCCAAGTTTCCAGTGGCAAACGGTCAGTCAGCGGCGCAGCGTTGCAGCCACATGAACTGGTGGCAAGCGTGAGTGAGTTGCATGTCGCCAGCGAAACCAAGCTTACGAAGCTCTTGGAGAAGGTGAAGGGCCTTGACATGCGCAAGGATATCCAGGAGATTGAGCAAGAGCTGATCAATGGACAGTGGAGAACGTTGATCGAATCTATCAAGGCATCGGCATCCAGCGACAATGCGAACCTTGGTCAATCAATCGCTATTTGTGACATGTCTGGATCCATGTTCAGTCATTATCCCGGAAGCAAGATCGTCCCACTCTACAGCGCTATGGGTTTGTCGTTGGTCCTAACGGCCTTGGCGAAACCACCTTTCGACGGCACAATTATCAGCTTTGCAGAGAGGCCAGAAGTTATCAAGGTCAACCCAATTTCCCCGTTGCGCACTCAAGTGAAGACACTCGAAGAGTCTAGGGCAGGCTTTACTACCAATTTCAAAGCAGTGTTTTTGAAATTGCTCTTACCAATCGCGGAAAAATACGAGCTGAAGAAAGAAGAAATGGTCCAGCGCGTCTTCGTCTTTTCGGACATGGAATTTAACCAGGGTAGTGGAACAAGGAACTGGGAAACCACATATCAGCACATCAAGCGCAAGTACGATGAGGCTGGCTATGACATGCCTGAAATCGTCTGGTGGAATCTAGCGGCCCGACGATCGGATGTGTTTGTTCATCAGAATGCCCCGATGCCTGTTACAGCCGATGTCAGGGGTTGCTCGATGATGTGTGGTTATAATGCATCCATTTTCAAGTCGTTCCTGGACGGTGACCTGGATGATACTGCAGAAGATACGAACGACGAGAAGGACGACGAAGAAGTCAAACCAGTGAAGGAAGAAAAGCGAAAAAAGGAAAAGCTCACACCGACAGAGGTTATGTATAAAATCCTTGAACACCCCAGTTTCAAGGATCTCGTTGTAATTGATTAAAAAAAAAAAGGAAAGATAAATGTAAATAAAAGCTGCTCTATGAAAATCGATATCTTAAGCTTCTAAATTGCGACAATTGCTACTGACACTTGGGATCGGTTTTTGAAGGACACTTTTGTAACGTCATTTAGAGTGCTATTGGATAGATACTTTAGCGATAAGATTCCTTACCAACTGTGATGACTGCAGATTTGTTATAGATAACACATTCGCGTTGTTATCGCTGTAACTGTAACCCATCCATTTGCAAATAAGTAGAGAAGCGATTTATTTCGGAAGTTGATTCGCTATCAGGATAGCCTAGTGCGTCAATCATACGTGTGTTACGTTTAGAGACACCTGCATCACCAGAAACAGAAAGGCATAGACATTCACTATGTCCGGTTCGTTTTCAGGTCGCAGGAAATCGCAGATGGTGGCTTGCAGCAGGCGGCTTCCCAAAATGAGAAATCGCAACGTACTTTTTACTTGACGACGCGGTAAAAGTATAGCATAAACCATAGAAGGGTAATGTCATTCTTACAGTCACCACAGTTTAACCTATTTCCTAGTACAGATCGCAAGCTGCAATGGTGGATACCGCAACAATGCAGGAGCAGATAGACACGCTCAAAATCCTAAGGTACGATTTCGTCGACTGAGACCCGCCTTGTGATTCATTGGGGAAACAGACAAAACACGCAAGCTCTTATGGATTGCAAGGCCATGCTGATTCAGAAGACAGAATCACTTGAGCAGAAGCAAAACTTACTGGAGGAGATCACTGCAGAACGGCGGCGTTTACAGAAGGAAAAGAAAAAGCTGCTAGAAATGATCCAGAACGTTCAACGTGATATGGAGACAGTAAGCCAGACATTGGTACTGATACCAGCTCGTATAACTTGTTAACGTAGATGACCGAAATGGAACAATCTCTAGGGCGAGAACGTGACGATTTGCAAGAAACCGTCAGCCGAATAAGGAAGGACGAGTATGAGCCTTTGCATGGTATGTCTGTCGATTTTCCTTGAGAGCATCTTGTCTCACAACTTGAAAGATAAAGTGAATGAAATGCGTGTACAAAAAGGATTACAAAAGTTACCACATCTTCAGATGGAGTTGGAAGCACAGATGGCAAGGTAAAAGCAAAAGAGAAGGGGAACTTAGCGTTTGACGTCATGCTATGTATAGAACGCTGGAAGATCAGCGAGAAAGATGGCAGCAACATGGTGACACCAGTTCAGCTGTTTCCTCTGCTCTTTTATCATCATCATCGTCGTCGTCGGCAGAAGTCGGATCATCACGTCGTAGGGGAACACCATCTATTCCAAGTGGACGAGGTAGACCAAGAAAGACTAGACGATAAGGACTCTTTGTTTGTTGCAGTTCTTTGTTTTGTACATACTTTTTCATCCCACCCATTTTTTGTTCTCTTTTGTTTATAAAAAGCTTAGTGTTGCAGATCCCTACTGTAGGTTCGTAACTCCATAAATAATGGGCATATAGGCTATGAGTGCGTTGTTCGTTGTCATGATTATCGTTTTCAAAGAAAACAGTATGCTGCATTCCATACAACACAATGCAAGTCATTCGGCACAATTATTGGGTTTTTTTTTTATGGCAAGGTTAAAGTTGAATTGGCTCGTGCTTTTTCATGGTACACTGATCAGCACGCTTCCCTTGTACAAAGAAGATCACATTAGAAGTTAATGCCAAGTGCTTTAAACTTGTCCAGGAAGAACAAGTAAACCCCAGTGATATATAAGGATACGATTGCATCATAAAGCAGAACCAATGATTCGGAAAGAAAGACTCGTGGCCTTCCTGTCCATGTTTCAAGATCATATCTGTGGCCACATGGCCAGACCATCAACATCATTGTTTACGCAACGCACTCATCCATCGTAACGTTAACCTACGACTAAACACACGTTGCATTTTCCACCAGCGCGTTTCCAAAAGATATTTATGATAGCATTGTTTCCCACAAACACGAACCCCATGGAAAAGACGAAGTCACCGTAACTTTGCTCAACCAGATATTGCTCTGGATGTTCCTGGTGTATAAAGAAGCTCAGCCGATGTGAACTGTAAAATAGCCAATCAAATAAAGAGCGGCACCCATGCCGAATGTAATGCATGTGCATTGTACCAATGACTTTGTATTTCTGTTACACATATTCACAGAATCAGCATGAATGTGGAGAGAGAGAGAGAAAAAAAGAACCAAGAGACGTGCTCGATGAGGTTTGGATAAATGATACGTTACAAAAAAACGTGAATTAGTAATATATCAATCAAGTTTGCTGTCAGTCAAGCTTCTTGGCCCAATCGAATGCCCTGGGCGTGAGCAAATTCAAAGTCGTCTGTATAGCGATTATGCGTACTCAATCATTATGAACGCACCAATCACAATGAAACGAAAAGAAAACACTTGTAGCGGACGCATTACTCACCCATCCGACAACGGGGGACCAGCGAAATCAGACTACTTTCATGTATAAAACCATTATCGAGCATGGTTGCAAGAGAGAAAGGACTGCTGTTTATTTGAATCATTACAATTTCTCCATTAAGTCGTTGATTTCTCTATTTGGAAATCTGATGCTGCGTGACATGGAGTGATACAGAAAAGGGTTTCAAATGGTTTCTCCGTCCTTCCACACTTTTTCCTCTTTCTCTCTCTTTCCTTTGAAGAATCATGCAAACATAAACGAGCTATATCTATATTTTTAAGTAATATATGGATCTCCTCCTCATCAAAAAGACAACCAGGAAAATTACCTTACGGCAACTACCTATAATACATACACAAACATTATTTATAACATACATACGCATCGCATCATGGGGCTATCATTAAGCAAACGAAAGAAAAAACAATCTGTTAATACAAGCCAGTTGGGTACTGTCTCCAGTAGTAGTGGAAGTACAAGACGAGGAAGCCGCGCATCCAATGTTCATTTCGCCTTGAGTTTGACTGGTTCCCATGCATCCAAAAGAGCACAGAGAGGAGAAGCAAGCATGAGTACCGTCAGTGGTCACAGTATATCGGCCAGGAACACCTACCAAGGCTTGGTGAATCGCATACGGAATCATAGCAAGTCATCCTCCGTTGCATCTTCCGTTGCCACGTCGACCACCACAGCAAGAAAAGATCCAGTATCATTCGACGGCGGTTCCGCGATGGCTGCTGCTGTTCATGCTGCAGCTTCTGCCACTGCTTTCTCTGCTGCCTCCTCTTCTTTCTCCTCCATCGACGCGCTGGACGCACCCAATACAGAACCAGCTAAAAGCAGTTTCCAAAAGCTCATTGCTGAACAGTCACCAAACGATCACCATATAACGCCCGTGATTCCAAAATATCTAAGCGAACTGATTCTGATGAATCTATACATGCTTCCGGAGAATGATACCGAAAGGCGAAAAGAATATGATAAGTAAGTCATGATATAATCATTCTAATCTATCAGTGCATTAACCTCTTTTCTTCTCCTTCTCCTTCTTCTTTACTATTAGACAGCAGCGCCAAGTATGTTTTGACCCTATTTGTTACGCGATAAAGTTCCAAATAACTCATTTTTCTTCTTTGTTACAGCATTATATGTTAAAGCATGTGTGGGGCAGCAATTTTCAGATTCCTCTTGAATCTCCAAGCTTAATTGTTGACTGGTGTTGTGGTACAGGTTAGCATTTGTAACAAGAAAAAGAGGAAAAAAGAAAAGAGACTAAGCAATGCAAGGTGTTTGGGTAATGGAAATGGCTCAGGATTTTCCGAACGCGCAAGTCGTCGGCATTGATTATAGTGCTGCCACTTTAAGTAGCTTCACTCATACCAAAAATATACGATTCCAAAAAGCAATTATCCACGAAGGCGACAACGGGTTTGATGCCTTTGAAGATAATGTGGTAGATTATGTGATGATGCGAGATGTCTGGCTGGTCAATTCGCCAAGTCACAAATGGATCAGCATGTTCAAGGATATTAAACGTGTCCTAAAACCAGGTGGATGGATAGAGATCTATGAACAAGGTAAGAATGAAACCTATGCAGACGCATCTTAATGGTATGGATAGATTTAGGAATAATGTCCCCTGGTCCACACATGGAAGCCTTTGACAGATGGTTTGATACCTTCTTCGAAAAAGTGGGAATCCAACGCAATATCACCCTGCGGCTTGGTGAATTTTTATCAGAATGTGGCTATATCGTTGTGGATGAACGAGCACTCGAATTGCCTCTCGGCGAGTGGCCAACCACTTCAGGTAAGTCCTCTCCTACCCATGCGCAAACCTTCTTGGGTCCTAATCACGTGTGTATTACAGCTCTGAAGGAGACGGGATATTTGTTCAAGGACTTGATGGACAGAAGGTTCCGCACACTCAAACTATGGTTGTGTGAGTACAATCATGTGTCGGAAGCAGAGCTTTTGAGCACACTTTCCAAAGGGATCGAAGAATGTGAAAAATCAAAGACACGAATGGGCTGGCATTACTACGCAGCCCGTAAACCTCTCTAGCTTCTTGTCTTATTTTTTTTCTTAAAATCAGAGAAAGCTGTGCTTTTTCTTCTTTCTTTCTTTCTTATTCTGTACATCTATAAGCAGCCATTCTGATAAAAAAGGGTCTTTTTTACAAAAGATGGAACACCGAAAACCGTTATCTATGAATTCTCTGCCTCGGCATCTTCTAATTCCTTTAGTTCCTTGGCGATCTTTTCGAGACAATCAATATCAGCTCTAATACGTAGCAGCTCCTACCTTTTCTAGTTCCTCTAGATCCCAACCAATATCGCCTTTGTCAACCACAAAGTGATGCAGTTCGTGAGCCAATGTACGGAGCACATGGTCACTAAAACATACTTGATGAGCACAGCCTCTTAACACTATCTTCGTACCTCGCGTGCTGTATCCATACACAATAATCATCCAGCCAGATCTTGCTATAGACATAGTAGACGTCATGATGATCAAACATGTCCTTGAGTTCCAGTAGCGCTTTGAGTATTGCCCGCTTTCCAAGTCGGAAGAGGATGTACACATCTTGTAAGACCTTTTCACATAATCCAAAGTGACGATACAGAGGATAAGCCAGTACGCGTCGGAAACTTGCGGTCAGCGCTTCTTTCAAGGTTGTAAATTGCTATTAATCAATCTTTTAATACGCAGCGCTGTGTCATTTTTTTCTCTACCTCCAAACAGGAAATGGTCGGACTGATTTTTCCAATGCACCACACAGATTCCACGGTATTCTCACCTTCGGAAATACGATGATTATAAGAATAGGCAAATAAAATGTCAACCAATCCCAGGTATGTAATTTTCTCATTCGATAAAAGATCTATGCAGGATCGTCAGATCTGGATCGTCGTAAACAGCACTTACATTCTTTATGTGGAAGGTCACGCATCATCGCTTCATCTTTACTTGAAAATTTGACTAGCGATTCTTTATGATCCGAAATGGTCAGGGAACCCATGTCAATATCGACATTTTCCTCGCCAACTTCCTGGATCAATGGTGCTGGCATAAACGTGTGAACAAAAAAGAATCATAAACTATTAAGTTTACCTTTTGGAGCCAATTTTTCCTGTTCTGCTTTTGCATTTTTTTGTATACGACGAAGCTCTTTCGACCAGATCGGCTTGTACTTCATTACGCGCTGAATTTCTTCGTCGTGAACAAAGTCCATCGCGTAATAATCTTCATCGAATTTGAGATCTTCGCGTTCCAGCCTGTCTTTTCGTCTGGATTCCATGGTCGATTTTTCAGGCTCGCTAATATCAATGATTTCATTCATCGTTTCCTGCACATGAGTGAAGTAGCCACTGTATTGATTGTTAAAGCCGTAGGACGTCTGGATCATCAGTTCATCCTTGGGCAATTCCTGGGGCAATTCCCAGTTAAAATCCACCGCTGCAAAAGTTGTTAGAATAAATTGAAGTGGGCCGTCTCTGTAGATTACCATCTTGCAATACATCTGTCTCTGTTGGCTCTTCCCCAATGACCTCGATCAAGGGCTTTTTCGGTTGATCTTTTTCTGTCTTTTCTCCACGTCGGGCCAACAACTTGGTCAATAGATCAAGATCGGGAAAATGCTCTCCTTTTGTCTCTTTGGATATGCGGACAGTGAATTCACCTGAGGAAGGGTCGTACACGGCTTTAGAATCATCATCTTCGATTAGATTTCCGGGAAAATAGAGTCTAAGGACAAGGATAAATCACTCTGAAACACTCACGGCGAAAGATAAGATATTACCTCAAGAAATAAGGCCGTAAAAATAACCGGAATTCATTGTTTTGGACGTGGAGATCGACATCTTGCGCCTAGTCATGGACTTAACTCAATGCTCATGACTTCAGTGAAACGTACTCTGACATACGGTGTTTTTACAATGATAGTGACAGAAGCGTCATCTTGTTCTACTTTAAATGAAGGAGTGATCATGTCACGTTTTGCCAGTGGACAGTTGCAGCCATTTCGTTCGAATTTTTTCTTTTTTTTTTTTTTGCCGTCACAAGTCGATCTGCGTTTATGCGCTTTTTTTTTCTGACTTGCTCACTAAACGAGGCTCATTTCATTCTGCGGTATGCTGTATTGCCAATACCTGGAAAGGATAATAAAATAAACATTACTGTTGTCTATTTGCTGTACAATGATCCTATATACATTTGCCATAATTTATACGGCTATTGACAAAAGTTATAGCAATCAACAAAGACATATCAGACGTGACCGTAGTACAAATCATGTCCAGTCGCCCTAAAAACTTGAAGGTTATAGCTGTTTTGACCGCATCATATGATATCTCACCAATAATTAAAAATTGCCCTTTTGGCAGAATCAGCTTTACTGTTTTCTTTTTGAATACCAATCGCCAAGGAAAAGTTGGATATGCGTCATTTGTAATGACATGTGTCTGGCCCCCGCTGTGGAAGCAAACTTTATTCTAGAGGCACAAAAAGTTATTCATAAGCCGTGAATCGATACCGAGTTACTTACTATAGGGTAATTCTGCGGGTTTACAGGTGGTACATCCTTCGTCTCATAGGGCGCGTACAGGATAGATTGATTCACAAACCGAAGAAAGTACTATTTTTACTGTTTACCTTTTTCGGAGGATTTGAAGCGATCTGCTTACTTAAGTGATGAACATGCGTTACACCACAGTCGAATAAAGGTCATGCAACCTAACCGACATGAGTGACCCTGTGTGAATGGTCAATTAGAAGGCATACCGGGGATGCAATGAACGAGAGCAGAGCCGAAGGAAAAAAGGAAATGCTTTTCTCTTTCAATAGTCTTTATGATAAGATGGTTGACTCACCACACAAAGCTCTTCTTTCATTTAAATCTCCTTTATTTGCTTTGAATTAGATCAGTTTAATTTTGTGCCATGTATCTGTCCTTATCGCGTTGCATCCATGCAAGAATGGTAAAGCCAGATCCAGTGACGCTTTAACCAATTATGCAACGACGGGGAAAATCACCAAGAAAAGACACTGTACACTTAAAAGTTGGCCGAGAAATGGGGGTGGCTAAACTACGGAAAAGATATACCGGCACGTGGACTTCAGGAAACTGCTGGTAAACTTGCAGCACGCGCCATCAATAAAGACGGCAAGTGCGGTTAAAACAAGAAAGAAAGAAAAAAAAAAGGTTGCTAATCCTGTAGCATGCGGCAGCGCCTCCTTCCTGATCAACATACTTACCCCGTCTATGGACTTCTCATTGTCAGGCTTTCGATGCAGAAGAATATTGGTCGTTTCTCATTTGATATCGGTTAAGCTTCGTTAGAACAATCTTGACGCGTAAACACCTGCAATCACGTCGGGAAAAATCCAAGAGCATAACTTACATGATCGGTCCAGTCACTTGCATTTACCTGACTACTAGCATTCCAACTTTTAAAAAAAAGTTGCAGAACGTAGACCCCATGAACAATTGACGCCGGCGGCGCTGACTATCGCGCCTTATCCTCTTTCCGGACGTCCGACAGAATAGCTTGGATGCGCTTTTGTTCGTACATTTTCCCCTCCTTCCTGAAGTGTTGTAGAAATGGCACCTAGTCTAGTCTATGGTTGTAGGTTTCGTCACAGTGTATTTTCACCTGATAGATGTCAATTTAAGCTGAAGGAATGAAGGAGAGCTAGAAAGGAACAAATGACGAATCAGGCAAACACGAGAATGGTCTTGGATGCAGCATTACCGTCATTCTTACCACCTCCCTCCCATTGGTGGCAATTAAATGTTTGGGGTTCTTCGGCTCGATGTTCGGTCTCTATTGGTATAAAGCGATACGAACTCTCTTGAATTTCCCGTCACGTACCTAACCGCCATGAAACCATTCTCTGAAGCAGCTCTTTACATAGCAATTTTTTTGCTTCTTATTGTTACAACCATTGTGGATGCTCAGGATCCATGTGCAGGAAAATCTGACGGCGATGTATGCATTTTTCAACTTGGATCTATTATCGAACATGGGACATGCCGGAATGGTGTGTGTATTGTATCAACAAGTGAAAAATCCAACCACGAACAATGACAAGCAGAAAAGGGAAAAGAAGGAAATAGGTTCAAATCCGTCGACGTATAAGTAAACAAAAAAAAACTATTTTATGCAGCATTGCTATGACGGAATCCAAATGTATGCCAACAGAAGTGAAAGTTGTATCCGTCCAAATAACAATAAATAAATGTAGCCCCGTGACAAAGAGTATGTGCTATTGCGAAGATAATGATGCTGATGATGATGAGATGAGAGGTGTGGAAAAGCGTGCTTTGAGCTCTGCGGATTTCAGTTGGTGTAGTGATCGATTATGCCATTGTCGCGATAGGCTGCTGCTGTGCTGTCCAGCCTTCAATACTATCAGTGTAACAAAAAAAATAAGTTCTTCCGCTTTGTCAAAAGACCATACTTGCATTCGATTTCTGTCTCGTCCAGACGTTGTAAGAATTCTTGACCTACAACATTGACACCACTCTGCGAAAAATCCATGATTTCTTTGAGACGCATCTTGAAAGCCTTGGGACATACAAGATTAAGAATCCAATAGTGCAAGCTATGCACAGAGTGTCTTTACCTCGGATAACGTTGGTGCCAAATCTTCATCCATAACTAATTCCATAAGTTTTGTGCCAAAAAGGTAAAAATAAGGGCATAAAACCCGAAAATCGACGTTGAGAGCACTTGCGGCTAACGCGTTACGCACTCGTTTTCCATATGTTTTGGGGATTTCAACAGTTAGAAGTTTTCTAAAGCGTTTTGGCATTAAGTAAAAGGCGGATAGAACGTTGCGCGAAACTCACTCTCCGTTGGGCAGGCTATGATTAACAAGAAGGGAGCGGATCAATTCATATCCATGTGATTTCTACTATTTCCTTTTCTTACGTGAACTGTGCTAATGTTTTCGCCATCCAGTACGGTAACTCGATACGCGTGTTTGCACGGACCTGGAAGACAATGTTGAGATGCCCATTCATTGGTACACAATTTGTTACTTACAATGGAATCATCACCCTGCACGTTGGCTTCGGCATCGACGTCATGAAGAAAAGTACATGGTATTTTCTAAAGAAAAGACTTAACTTCAAAAAACGCGGTCATATTTCATACAGTATGTTCGGCCAAGATAATATCAATGTCGTAGTACTCGTCGTTTTCCATCCAGTACTTTTGTGAAAGAAAACAATGGCAAGGACGGTTATTTGCAGAATTCGTCCTGAATTTCCTTTTTGTTTTGCGGGAAGTCAGCGTCATACAAAAGTCCGACGTATTTGCTGGATGTACCTGTTATGCACTATGAATTGGTAGGGCTTTCCAATAGAGTATACTCCATGCAACAATATAAAAAAAATAGAGAACTCAACATGGCTTTTCCTGCTTAGAAAGTGGGATAGTGTTGGCTTACGTGCATACTGAAGCTATGTATAGGAGATATTGTGACTCTGTCCATAATAGAAAAGATGACTTCTGCTGGAGACAATTCCATTATCCCAAGCACTAGATAAAAAGCCAAGTGTATGTACCTTTTCAATAAGCAGTATGTATTTTGAAAAAATTGAAATGTGTACGTTTAAGATGCAGTATGTTACTCTCTCTCTCTCTGGTTATGTGGACGCGAATTATTCCTTGGATTAACGCAAAACAACCTACTTCCCAATGAAAGGACGCACCACAGCCCAGCGCAAAATTTATTCGACTTGAATGTCATAATATTTATTTAATGTAAATGCTCACTCAAAATGCAGTATGCTATTTTTCGTTGTCATCAAAAATGGATTGCCGTAGCTCTTGCTCAGCCTTGTTTGCAGTAAGAACACGCTGATCTGTCATGGCTGAACTACGCCACTTATCATTGGTGCGAGTCAACATTGGATCGATGGAGTCTTGGTCTTCTTGCTGGTCAACTTCTTCTTGCATTCCTTCTTGCGTTTCACCGCTGTTTTCTGCCCACGTTTTAATCGCATCAAGCATGTCCATAATTTTTTCCTCATTGCCACCAAAAATATCTGTTTTTTTTAAACTTTTGCTTAGTTTCCAATTGTAGTAACAATGCATCTGTCAACTTTTTACCTTTAATTGTAAATCGACCGTCTACCACAACACCATTGCGGCCCATGAATTTAAATGCAGCTACGATGTTATCCAGCATCAGCATGCTTACAGAGCCGCCCTTTTGCGCAGGGGGTCGTCGCACTGTCTTGTTACTCAATGTTTCCAGCAAAATGATCAAGGTGTCACTGTTCCGAAATGCACTTGATAAATCGACAACGCGCTTTCCATCCGGAAGATTGTTATTAATCCATTTGACGTACTGCGTCTTGCTCCATGCACGCACGGGCCTTTCAAGCGATGGTGTAGATGACGATCGATAACTCCTCCTATTCGACGGCGGTTGTTGTGGGTCAATAAGATCCTCGTCCTCCTCAGCTACAATCAATGCTGCCGAGTCGGTCGGGGACCCAGGGACATCGGGTATGGTGTCCGCATCGCCGTTGAATTGGGCGGGATAGACTGTAACACCCGATTCGCGCGTTTGTCGGTAAACCGGTGGCGATCTACGTTCTCGCCCCCGGTTCTTGGTTGGCACGTTTCCTTCTTCTTCTTCTTCAAGCATGGTCATCTTGTTATCGGATATCAATGGTTTCTGGTTTTTATACATAATCACAGAAGGAGGCCTTGGCCTCATTCGCCGAGCAACCTCTAAGGGGACAGTTGCCACGTGGTTGGAGGACATGACAGGTGCTAGGGTGATACGGTCAGTCTAACTTAAAAATCACAAATAGCTGACTGGGCTTACATGCAAAATCGCGCACAATGGTCGCTTTCATCAGAATTTGTATCCAGACACGTAACGATTCCTCGGTATCCGTGTAAAAGAAAAAGGTCCGTTCGCGTTCATGCTGTGCCTTAAAACTATACTTTCCAGGATGTATTGCATCGTCCACAATAATACGGTACCCTCGCAGATTGACAATCCCTTTCATGCGCACATCCTGTTACCAGCCATTCAGCCAAAGATGAGTAACGTTACTCAAGCAGAACTTCTTAGTCTGTGTACCTTTGGACTTTTAAAATAAAATAAGTTGGCGCCTTTGAGGACAAACCAACGTTTGTTCCAAGTCTTGTAACGATCACTTTGCTTATGAAGCCAGCCTTCATGCTCAGGTGCCTTGAACGTATCGGTCATGTTTGGTAGATCAGGAGGGTCCGCAGCAGTCTGTCTACTGCAAAATGTATGTTAATTTTTTTTTTTACTCTCCTATCTATGAAGAAAGACATACGATAGCTGATTCGCTGGACTGCCTTTGAAAACCTGTGAATTGGCCTAAACAAAACGGTAAATGATGACTGATGCGTTTCCGAGTTTTCCTCACATTATGGATGGACCAAGACGGATTTCCTGTTGTACTCGATGGTGTGCTACGTGATGGAACTGGTTGAATGACATTTCGTTCGGCGTTTTCCGATGGCGTCTGGTTTCTGGAAATGGGTTTCAGGCGTGGGGAGAAGAGGCTTGATTTTTGTTCTGTGGGTCTTTCGTTGCTACGAACTGATCCAGAGGATGCACTTGATTTTTTGGTAGATGCTGTACTAAATGTATTAGAGCGGCTCATGCTTGATCCGTAACTTTGAGAAGACGTTGGTCGAATGAAATCATGTTGCGAGTTTCGATGATGATTTTCCGATGCTACACCACCGACCAGCGGGGGTAGAGGGGCTTTGCGTGGAAACTGGTACAGGCTGTCTGAATCAACTGGAGACGCTGGCTGAGAGAACTGGGAGCTGGTATGTCGTAAGGAACGATCATTTGGTTTACAAGCAGTACGAATGGTAGATAGGGGTGCATGGCCAGTTGATAACGACATTCTTGGGTTTGGCAAAGGTGTCTGAAGCTGGTATTTTCGTGAGCAAAATGACTTCTCGTTTTGGGAAAAACCCCTTCCAATTTGTTTTAGTTAGAATGATACCTACATTTGTATGACTTGATTCGTTCATGTCGTTGTTTGCCCCGTAAGCTAACGTGGCTTTTAACTTGTTGATCGCCGTCATGACCTTGTAACGTTTGCCGTAGGTTGAAATACCCAGTTCTTTCAACGAATCGACCGTAAGATCCAGCAAAATATCACCGGTGATCTCCTGCTCTGTAATAGATCGCAAACAAAACCTATATTAGTACGCTTTTTCCTGTTACATGAACTCCGAAATCCCCTTTCCGTTAATTTCCATCTTTTCCATTTTAATATGCCGATTACGGTTTCGCATAGACACGTATCAACGATAGTAATTCCCGGATTACTTACCAATAAATGTATCTGCTACCATGCCCATACCGACTGATTGGAGCCACGTAGCCACGCGCTCAGTACTCCAAGTTTCTGGTCGTTCATCGTCATAAGCGGTAGAGGAATCAAGCGAACTTGAATTTCTTGTGTTTTCCTTTCTTTGGTCAGAGCCTCGTTGACTTGAAGGTGGTGAGGGTAGCTGCATTGAGGTTTCGGGTGTAGGTATGAGTTGTGCTTTTGAGATGGCATGGTCGATTTGGTCTTCGAGTGTAAACGATGAGCGGTCATACTGTCTGGTGCTGGAATTACTCGCGGTTGAAAGCGGAGACGAATAGGACGAGGAATGAGGACTGAAGGATTGTGCGTAGCCGAGATTCGGTTTTATAGGAGAAGTGTAATTCATGGGAAAAAGGCCAATGTCGCCATTGGCGTTACGACCCTAGAGACGCGTCGTGTTTAGTAACAGTAATGAAAAGGGCAACCTTTACGACCCACCTGCCACCAACCGTCTTGGTATTTCTCGTCTTTCTCGAGTACAACAATAGGTTCGCCAATGCCAAACGCAATCTCATCTTCGTTCTCTGCTTCGAAATTATGAACGGCGTATACGATCTCAAGATTCATCATTGGATCTCTTTCCGGAAAACACGCGCGTGGTCTCTGAGCTGAAATAACGGTTGAAAAAATAAATAAATAGATTTAGATTAAAAACCACACTCTATGAGCGGGAAACACGGGAAATAAAGAAAAAAACAAGAAGGAAAGAGAGTAAGAAAGAAAGTAAGTAAAATAAGAAAAGAGAGTGATGGAAAGGGGAAAAGACAATTGGACACGGGGAAATTTTTGTTTCCCTCTTAATGAGGAGCAGCGGCTGCAGGCGGAACTGAATACACGCGTTACACCGGGACAAAAGGTCGGTGCCTCAGCTTACCTCTTTGTTTCTTAGCAACGAATTTGTCTAGACACTTTATTTACGATAAGACGCACCTGATGATGATATGATCGAGATTACCTCAGTCTGTGAAAATTCCACCGTGCCACGTATAATAGTACTAGTGCAACCATTGTGCCCTTTCTAAATCCATTGATCTTTGCCTCACGAATGTCGCACAAATCCATTACCTATAAAGGTCATATCACCGGACCCCATGACGACGCTTCATTCCTTGCTAATGCCTTCCACTAAAACATAGCCACTGAAAATGTATCGTTCCTTGCATAATACAGCATTTTTGGTTCTCCGTTACTGAAATCAATCGAGTGTCTGAGCGAGACAATGTTGTATCTCTTGTCAAAGTAAAAAGCGCGGCACAAGAAAAAAAAAAAGGCACGGAGGCAACGCAATTAAGTAATCATCTTTCCTTTTCGTTCTTTGCAATGCTGCAAAAGTAGACACTCCTTACTTGACGGACTCTCACGTAACCCCTCGCCACTCCCGCACTGACTATCTAACATGGCCAAGTAACTGGACCAGCATCTGCATAAATTATCCTCACCAAAAAGTCCCATCTGTCTGCTTCATGTCGTGTAGCCGATGAGTCAAAAAAAGAAAGTTTCTTTCCGCTTTTCCTGTTCAGGATCTATTGTATTATTGAGATTAAACGTTGTTTTATGAACAAACCCTTCTCCTACATGGCGTAGCCATGACAGAAAGGGAGTGTGGGTAATCGGCTAAAACTTCAACCCTTTACGTTGTGTGGGGTGGTTAGAAACGCTCCTCCGTCTTTCAACAATGGCTAGACTCGATTTCAATTGCATGTAGCACACCAAGCATTGTTTCGAGCTTTGAGTTACTTTGCCTTTCTGCACCAGCCTGTTTTACACGGCACCAAGTTGCATGGATAGGGTCAACAGAAAAGCCAAAAGAGACAAAAAAAGGGGATAATATGACAAAATTTTGCTGCGAAATATGCTGACTACAAAGGATTATGTGACAGTAGAATGATCAAAACTTTACTTCTTTATATTCCGGAATGTGCATCGCGTGTTCCTTTTATCTTGTAACAATACAAGATAAAAGTTGTTTGCCACACATGGAGCACTTACAGCTAACACCTTCTGAAGACACGCCCTCGAGACACGTGGGCAAGTTCCATAGGTTTTCTTTTTTTTTTTTTTCGCCAGGGCGGCAAGAATCCGAAAGCGTGCTAGTAAATCTCTCAGTGAGCGTTTCACGACTGTGAATTGTACCCCTTCATTGATAGTTGCTGACACTGTGATTGGTCCACGCTCGGATTGGTTGGCGTTAGAAGGGGTGGAACATGGGGTTGGTCAGCTTGTCGATTGTTGCCAGCAAAGACTATTTGGGTCGTATATTATGGTAGAATAGGAAACGTAAGGTGAGTTCAAGCATTGCACGCCGTCATGTCTGATTGCCATCTTGGGGATGGGCGATCTTCAACGATTGTTCCCAGATGGTGGGGTTTCCCCATTCAGGACTGATACTAATAGTGATAATGCTGCTTTACTGTTTCAAGAAACGTTGAAAGTTGTCGCCCTCCCCCCCAAAGAAAGAATGGAAAACCAATAAGCTCGCGTAAAACTTCAGGGCGAGAAATGCTTTTTGATGTCTCAGGCGTGTTTCGCAACGGAACCGCCTTCAGACACGCGCAGTTGTCCATTGCCAGCGTGTCCTTTCCCACGTGCTATGCGGGGATCGAGTGATGCATACACAAGAAACCAGCACATTTCTTATAAGCATGGGGAGTCTACAGTTTAATGGATGACGTACAGATCTCGGAAAATGTACACAGTAAGGATTGACCGACATGAGCGATTCACAGAAGAAATGAAGATGCAACAATCAACTTATGTGAGTTGTTAAAAAGTTGTACCAAGGACATATTGCCTTCTTGGCGTTCGCACCGCATTATATTTACAGCGATATACGTAAGTGGATGAACCACAGGGCCATAGGATCACAGGCACCCATGCCATACACGATACAAACCAACCGAGATCCATAAATTTGTCGATTGCTCGTAGCGTTCCGAAGTCTATGTGCCATTTTTTAGTCCAGATGGATAATTAAAGCGATACAATTAAATATGCTGCTATAGGATACAACAATGATTTTATTGGTCATTTTCTAGCATTATTGCGACACAGTTCGAGTTTTGTCCCAGCATCTGAGAATAAAGCCCATTCATGTATCCATAAAGACTACTTCCTGCGTATTCGACAGAAGAAACTATAACCTGCCTCCAACACAGATAAAATTCGGAGCTCCGGGGAATCGGACAATTTCCCTTGATGTATCACAGCCTGTAGAAAGTCTGTCACTGATCTTCAATCCATAGAACAAAAGGAAAAGGGATAGTGCCAGGCTGCATCCTGCATGGTTCTAATGACTAGGAGTCTGATACAAGTGTCATTGCCGAAACAAAAGCAAATCAAGTGCGGCCCATCCCTCAATTCATGCAAATCTTAACATAACGAAACACCGTGCGTAAGCCCGGAAAGTTATACGTAAAGCACATACTTATAGTATTCGTTTGCAATCATGTGATTGGCTTGTGCTGGTGTTGTATACACACACACTTGCCTGCTACCTCACTCTGACTGCACACAGACCATTTCTTTGTTCATAATCCCAAACCTCTGCTTGACATAAGAAAAAAAAAAACCAGCGCCCTTTACTTGAGGCCTCCATTCTTCTCTGCTTCTATAAGCATCACTTGCAAATTCGTAAAAGCGTGGAACAAATAATGTGGACAATGCCCGACAGAGATACCAAGCACGCCGATCGCAAGCATCCAAATGAAATCCTCCTTGGCGGGGAGAGCCAACTGCAGGACTATGAGTCTCTCCATGCTCGCCCTCACCAGCAGGGTATTAGGTTTGAAAAACAAATACAGTACGACAAAGATGATATCAATCCTGGCTGGTCTTTGGCCCTATCCGGGAATATACCGTTCGGGGATTTTCCCATATCGATGGATGACGAGGATGACGACTATGATTATGATGATTACGAAAATAGCGACGATTATGACGGTAACAATAGTAACAGTACGAGCAGGCCCATCCCAGAGGAGGACGAGGAACCGCCGTTCAGTCAGACGTATCCTCCACATCAGTCGCAGTTAGTACTATCGCCCGAAATGGCGCGTGAGCGGCTTGAATGGCAGCAGATGCTGCAATCGGTCCTTATGGGCGAAGTGGTTAAATCGGAGAAAAAAAGGCTGATGAGCACTGATCATTTTAAGTTACCGAATCCCGTCCAAGAAATATGGCTGTCTCTACGAGCGTTATTGCGTGGAAGAACAATTGCACAAGAACAAAAATGCTTGGAAGAATGTAGGCGGGATGTTCCCGGTGTGCTGGACATGGTGCTTGATTTCAAGGTGGATGAGGAAGCAAAGTCACCAGCATTGGTCCAAGTAGCCGAAGTACTCAAAAGTATCGACAGAATTGAGTCACTTTATCCAACCCGTGCAGATATGATCAAGGCCCATCCTAAATATGGCAGCGCTGAATTTCAACAGCGCTTGGACGCACTGAATGCCTGGTGTACTACCACACGTAGTTTGCAGATGCAGTACAAGATCCTCCGCGATTGGACAGGATCGGAGAATCTGCAGATCACACGAAAGCAGGGTCTTACCGAATATGATACCCAAACAATCCAGTCGTTTGGACACGCAAACCAACACGATGACCCCTCCTTTCTGGAACGTATACTCAAAGAATCGGCTCTGCAGGATACCTTTGACAAACGCACGCTCTCTGCTCTTAACTCGTTGCTTCTGAAATCAAAACAAACAATGATTGACAACACAGACCTGTTCCAGGAACTCCGACTGCCACCCTTCGTCTCTCAGTTGCGAAAGCTGGCTTACTTCCCAGCATCGTTGGTGGTCGAAGCAATGAAGCTACGTCTTGAATACTCTAGCAGATTGAACGAGCCACCAAAACAGATTATTGATGCCATGCTCGAAGATTACCGCGGTCTACTAGCGCTTGCATGTCGTGTGAAACAACAACATGAGGCTTTTGTCCAATCTGCTCCCGGGTGGGAATTTCAGGACGATCCCGCTGTCAGTCAAAACTATGATAACGTGCTGATGGAGTCGATGCTCTTCTACTTCAGGTTAATATCGTGGAAATTAAAGCTGGAGAGAGATAATACCCTGCGTGTCTGCGAAGTCATGGAAAAGGAATGGGAATTTCTGCAAATGTCTGTCTGTCGTGTTGTTGACAAAGCCTTTGGGCAATGCGCTGAATGTTTCTGGTAAGTAAACCAATCCAAAGAATAGTTTAAAATTGAGATAGTTTTCTTTTTGCTGGTGTAGCTCCTTGACGAATGTTCAGTTGGAAGAGGTCATGGATGACTATGTTTCTAGTCTAAAAGGACCGTGGAAAGACAATAGTGCCGAATTAACCTGCACAAAAATCCTGCATACAATGCGCATGCGAGCACGCAAATTGCTCCAATTTTCAAAGTAAGAATACCAGATAGAAAAGATCGCTGGTCTTTCTTAACTTTCTTTTTTGGGGGGATAGATTTTTCATAAGCCAGTTCGAAAATGCCGCAGAATACCTGCTAAACGACGAGAACTTGCCGTTGTTTGTGTCTTGTCTAGTGGAGAGTGGCCATTTTCTGGTATACACTGGTGCTTTTGAAGAAGAACACACCTACGTTGTTGCATCCCCGTCCTTGTATGGACGCGAAGATATGATCAATTTGCTCCTCAAGTCTCGTTACGCGTTGGGTCATAATCTTGTGGAAACGCCCGGCACTGCTGGTCAGCTAGCCAGCGCGAGAAAAAACGTCGACTATGTTCTATTCCTGACACCGTGGCAGAATATATTATGGACAGGACATGCTATCGAGATCCCTATAGCAAGCATCAACGCAAGGATTAAGCCAGGTCGTATTCGGATCGTCGCAAGAGATTCCAAACTGCTTGTAGGTGCGAAAGCTTGTTTTTGGGAAGTCATACAGCACACGGGTATCCATATTATTCAGGATCACAAAGCCCATCTTCCCAAAATCAATAAGGAGTTGTCCAAAATCAAGAGCACAGTCTATCGACTTGCTAACTCTACAATCGCAAGTGTGCACACAATTCAAGAGCAAACGATTAACTTGGGATGCCAGGAACTTGTTGAAGAGTGCTTTAGCTTCTCCAGCGACTTTGGTCTGCGTAGCGCAAAGATGCTAAAACTGAAAATGCGCCAGCAGCTTGACATTAAGCTTATCCGGCTTGCTATCAGCTGGATTTGTTTTGTTACAGACAAGTGTATTCCTACCGACCGTAAAACGTTTCGTTGGGCGGTCGCTGCTTTAGAGTTCGGCCACACAATGACAAGAGGCCGCAGCATTCTTGCACTGGAAGAAGATGAATTTGCGACGCTTCAGAGTAAAGTGGCGCGCTGTATCGCTTTGCTCATATCACACTTTGACGTTCTTGGCACGCGTTGGGCCCATGATCTTCAACTCAAACAGAAGGAAGAAAGAATGCGCGGCATTACTGCAAAGCGTAATTCCTACATGACAGGCAAACGAGTCGATAAGCAATCGATTACAACGAGTTCAACCTTTGGAGCTGAGACCGACGCTGTATCCTTTTCTGGTGGCGTGACATATATCCGTGACGCATGGATGCGCAGAATTTCAGAGCTGGAAACAAAGCGCAACAAAGAAGAGCGGGAATGCAAACTTGTCGGCAAAGTGCTGGACGATCAGAAACCAGAGGATAAATCGTTGATGTTCTTGGCACCCTCATCCTCTAGTATTTCCTTCCGTTGGCAACAAGGACGATTTATTGGGGCAGGAACTTTTGGATCCGTATATATTGCTATCAATCTTGACACTTCCAGCGTGATGGCAGTGAAAGAAATTAGGTTCCCTGACTCTAACTCGTTGTCCACTCTGCACAAGTCTATCAAGGAAGAGATGAATGTGATGCAGATGCTATGTCACGATAATATTGTCCAGTACTACGGCATGGTAAGCATAAAAGATATTCTTGGTAAATGATGAATGGACACAGAACGATCTTCATCCTTAGGAAGTACATCGGGACAAGGTGTTTATCTTCATGGAATACTGCGAAAACGGCAGTTTGGGCGCATTGTTAGATAACGGAGGACGAATCCAGGACGAATTCTACATTGTTAGTTATGCGCATCAGCTTCTCAGCGGTCTTGCCTATCTGCACAGCAACAATATCATACACAGAGATATTAAACCCGACAGTAAGGTTCCAATTAAGAGGGCATATTTTTAACGAGGTGGTTTTAGATATTCTCATTGATTATCAAGGTCGGCTTAAACTAACAGACTTTGGCGCATCAAAAATCCTAGCCAAAGGCCAACGTACAACCGGAAGAACGACTATCAATGTGAATGCCAATAGTTTAGCTGGCACACCGATGTACATGGTAAGTAAAGAAAAAAAAAAGGAGAGATAAATAGAGCGAAATTCTCTAAACCCTTTGTTTCAGGCTCCAGAAGTAATCACTGGTGGTAATACAGGACGCAAAGGGTCCATGGATATATGGTCATTGGGATGCTGTATTGTTCAAATGGCTACAGGCCGACGTCCTTGGAGTACGCTAGAAAATGAATGGTCGGTCATGTACCATGTTGTGACAGGCCATCCTCCATTACCAGACGTATCGCAAATGACGCGACCAGGTATCAGCTTCCTGAAGAAATGCTTTGTACGCAATGCACGGAAACGACCTAGCGCTGAAGAATTGCTCCAAAATCCATGGATCAAAGATTATTTGAAAAGCATCAGCGAAGAAACACAAGATTTTTCAGCTGGTGATGGTACAACGGTGCCTGTGTCAGCTTTGCCGATGGAAAAACGGGATAGTCTAACAGGGAGAATGGACCCGCCCTACGCACGAATATATGATAAGCCTATGGAAAGAACCATTCCAAACAGCTTAGCATTCAACGGCATGCTGGACGGCCGCAATGGTCCAGAAGCACAGACTCATCTTCAAATGATTGCCAAAAACTCAGCACCAGGTCAAGCACTGTCGATACATTCCAACGCTGGAGACGAAATCAATCGCTCACAACCTCCGGTTTAAATACGAGATGAAACTTCCGTTTTACTAGTGTGGCCAAAAAGAAAGAAAGAAAGAAAGAAAAGGAGCTCACAAAACAAATCCGCAATAACATGTACATTTTGTAACATTTTTTCCTTTTTTTTTTGATTTATTGCACATGAAAATGAGATGGCGAGTGGGAAAGTGGATGATTGCTACTCTATCTGATCGGCGAGATGGATAAATGATGCGGGGAAGTCCAAAATTGGCAAGCGGCGGAGATCCAAGGGTTCAGCCATCATCCAAAGAGCAGACGGAGAATTGATGTGACTTGGATCTGTGATGCATTGTCCATTAATGGGAAATCCACAGAGATAAGACATCCAGAGATCATGGATAATCAGTAAGCAATAAAAAAAAGTACCTTATAAATAGATACAATGAAAGCAGTCGATGAGTGGTGCTTTATTCATTCGAGCAAACAACAGAAAACACGATGAGTCCTCCAAGAGATAATATCAACGATGTCAACCGTCCTCGCGAACCTTTTGTGTCGCCCTACATGCCAAAGTACCCTGATCCGATGTCCAACATCTCTAAGTTTAAGATTATTGAATCAACCCTTAGAGGTAAATTGAGAGATTATCCATTACAAAAACTGGAAATAACATCGATAACTATAGAGGGTGAACAGTTTGCCAATGCCTTTTTCGACACGGCTAAGAAGATCGAAATCGCAAAGGCTTTGGATTCCATCGGTGTCGATTACCTCGAACTGACTTCTCCAGCTGCATCTGAGCAATCGTACAATGATTGCAAGGCTATTTCCCAATTGGGTCTCAAGGCCAAGATCCTGACCCACACACGTTGCCATATGGATGATGCTCGCTTAGCTGTTGAGACCGGCGTCGATGGTGTCGATGTGGTCATTGGTACATCTTCTTACCTCCGCGAGTTTTCACATGGCAAGGATATGGATTACATTACCAAGAAGGCCATTGAAGTCATCACCTATATCAAGAGCCAAGGCAAAGAAGTCCGTTTTTCGACTGAAGATTCGTTCCGTTCCGACCTTGTCGACCTTCTAGCCATCTACAAAGCTGTTGACAAGATCGGTGTGGATCGCGTTGGTATCGCAGATACCGTTGGCTGTGCAAACCCTCGCCAGGTGTACGAACTGGTCAAAACCCTCCGTAGTGTCGTCAACTGCGATATTGAATGCCACTTCCATAACGACACTGGCTGTGCTATTGCCAATGCTTATGCGGGTAAGATCATAGGATTCTCAAGCGTAGTATTCAGGTTTTGACTGATCTGTGTTCTATTAGCCTTGGAAGCCGGAGCAACACATATTGACACTTCCGTGCTTGGTATCGGTGAACGTAACGGTATCACACCGCTGGGTGGTTTGTTTGCTCGTATGTATGCGGCCGATAAGGAATATGTCATGGGCAAGTACGATTTGAAACATATCCGCGATGTCGAGAACCTGGTAGCAGACGCCGTCGAAGTCACTGTGCCGTTCAATAACTACATCACCGGTTACTGCGCCTTTACGCACAAGGCCGGTATTCACGCCAAGGCAATCCTGAATAATCCGTCGACATACGAAATCCTGAACCCTCAGGACTTTGGCATGTCACGTTATGTCAGTATCGGTCATCGTCTGACAGGATGGAATGCTGTCAAGAATCGAATCGAGCAACTCAAACTTACAGATATGACGGATGAAGACGCCAAGGCTGTGACCCAAAAGATTAAGGAACTGGCAGATATCCGACCACTCAGTCTCGACAATGTGGATGCCTTACTCTACCAGTATCACGACGCCAAAAAGACTGCAAATCATCATCACGTACTGAGGACGATTGAAACCCCGGATCAGCTAGCAGAAGCAGGCGCACAGTGAACAAGCCAGTTTGATCCACCAAGAATTCATTCGCATTCATCGTCTCTCTTTCTCTCTTTCTCTCTTTCTCTCTCTGTGTCTCCACATCCATCTTTTTCGTTTCTTGTTGATTCCTTCTCATGTATTCCTTTTTTTCTTTCTTTCTGCATCATATAGTCAAACCAATAAATATAAAAAACGCGTTCAGATATAAATTATTTATACTGTGTGTTGAGATAGCATATCTATTCAGAAAAGTCCCACCACTTTGCCTTCTTCATCGAGATCAACATCAAAGAAACAAGGGCGAGTGGGAAGACCAGGCATGGTCTGCATAGAACCGACCAAAGGATAAAGGAAGCCGGCGCCAACGGATGCACGGATATCACGGATCGGCACAGTAAATCCGTTGGGCACGCCCTTGAGTGCAGGATCGTGGCTGAAACTGTACTGTGTCTTGGCCATGCAGATGGGCAATGATCCAAAGCCCTGTTTGGTATAGGTTTCGATCTTTTCCTTGGCAAGATCACTCAGTTCGACACCATCTGCGCCATAAATCTCTTTGCAGATTGCTTCGATCTTGGCCTCAATAGGCTGGTTCAAATCATACAAGAACTTGAACTGCTTCTCTTTGTTGCATGCGGCCACCACCGCTTTACCAAGATCTACCGCACCAAGACCACCACGAGCCCAGTGGTCGCAAGCCACTGCATCATCAGCACCTGCAGCCAACGAACATCGGCGGACCAATTCCATTTCGGCATCTGTATCCGAACTATTTTTTGTTTGTCATTAGACGCTTTGTTACTAGTAGTAATCAAACTTACGTGAATCGATTGACAGCAACCACCACGGAGATACCAAATTTCTTGGCGTTTTCAATATGTTTTGCGAGATTTGCGCAACCCTTCTCCAAGAACTCGAGATTTTCTTCAGTGTAGGCATCTGGCAATGGCTTTCCGGCAACCACTTCTGGAGCACCACCATGCATCTTCAGGGCACGTACGGTAGCCACAATGACAACCGCATCAGGGACGAGACCAGAGACACGGCACTTGATGTCGAAAAATTTTTCCATACCCATGTCCGCACCAAAACCAGCCTCGGTCACGACATAACCTGGCTCCATTTCATTAATGCCCTCCTCTGTGCCCGCCAACTTCAGAGCAATCTTATCAGCCAAGATAGAAGAGTTTCCGTGAGCAATGTTTGCAAATGGACCAGCATGCACAAGAACTGGAGTGCCCTCGAGGGTTTGCATCAAGTTTGGCTTGATCGCGTCCTTCATCAAGACGGTCAACGCACCACCGATGCCCAAGTCGTCAGCAGTAATGGGGTCGCCCGACTTGGAACTGGCCACAACCATATTACCCAATCGTTGACGCATGTCTTGTAGGTCAGTAGCGAGAGCCAACACAGCCATGACTTCACTAGCAACAGTGATATCGAAGCCAGTGGAACGCTCCATGCCCTTCTCGGTGGGATTCTGGCCGACGGTAATCTTACGAAGGAAGCGGTCGTTGGTATCCATCACACGTTGCCAAGTGATTGTGGCAGGGTCAATGTCCAAGCGGGCGAAGCGTTTGATTTCCTCTTCTGTCAAATCAGCTGGATTTGACTTGTCGATACCAAGTTTCTATAGACCAAAGTTAAGTACAAAAAAGGTTAGAGATATGTCCTTATTTACCTGAAGTCGCTTGAGCATGACAGGGGCGAATCGCTTGACTCCTTTTTGAGTAGGGCACAATCGATTGAACAAAGCCTATTTGTGTGTTAGAACAGCTTTCCAGTTCCCTCGTAGATAACCCGCAACTCACCTTGTCCGACTGTGTGTTCTCGTGGAACATACGGGCATCAATAGCAGCCGCTATGATACAAAGTTCAGCTTTGTAACATGAGTACATCTACTACCTACCCAGCAAATTGTTTGCAGCTGTCACTGCGTGCAAATCACCCGTCAGATGGAGGTTGAATTCGTCCATCGGGATCACTTGGGAATAACCACCTCCAGCAGCACCACCCTTGATACCAAACGTAGGTCCTTGGGATGGCTGACGGACACATGCAAAAGCTGCCTTGTTCAAATGGGCTCCCAAAGCCTGCACAAGACCAATCGTTGTGGTGGATTTACCTTCACCAAGAGGAGTAGGTGTAATGCTTATTGTCTCCTATGAGTTGCTGTTCTCCAGACGCCATCAAAGAACTTACCCAGTAACGACAATATAACGACCATCCTTTCGGTGCTGTAATCTCTTCAAGACATCCAAACTGATCTTGGCCTTGCTTGCGCCATACAACTCGTACTAGGATGCTTGTCAGTAATCCCGAGAAAGATAAAACACATTAATATGCTTACTTCGCTAGCGCCTAACCCAATTTCGTTACACAAGACGGACATATGCTTGGGTGTCTGTGCCATGGCAATCTCGATATCTTTTGGCACTGGCTCCTTAAGCTCGAGAGGCAAAGGCTTTATGTCTCGCTTAAGACTGAGCTCAAACCATCGCTTGGCGCTGAGATAAGTATTGTCCATAAGCATAGCCACGGTCATAGGACCAACTCCACCAGGTACGGGTGTGATCGCGTGAGCTACCTCCTTAGCCTTGGCATACTCCACGTCGCCCACCCAACGAATACCTGATTTTTTGGTAGAATCTGTCATCAAAGCGTCAGCCGTGCGATGATTCCTAACTGAGAACACATACCGGGAACAGCGTTGGTACCAACATCGATCACAACTGCACCAGGCTTGATCCAGTCACCCTTAACAATCTCTGCCTTGCCAACAGCTGCCACAACGATATCAGCTTGCTTGACCTGTACGCAGAATGTGAGTCGTTTCTTTGCTTTATCACTAGTATTCACGCACAAAATTTTCGAGTCCAGTCGTCTTGGAGTGACACAGTGTCACGGTCGCGTTTTCAGAAGTAAGTAAAGAAGCTACGGGCGAGCCCTAATAAAAATAATAATAATAAAAGGGCGTTAAAGGTTGACACCATGATCAAAGATTACGTACCACAATGTCACTGCGACCAAGTACCACTGCTTGCTTTCCACTGATCTCAATTCCTAGGACATAGTCAATGTTTAGAATGTACAAAGAACTCTTGTCTATAATCCCTTTTTTCTTACCAGTTGATTTTAAGAGTGTAATGATGCCCTTTGGTGTGCAGGGCAAGAACAATGGTTCACCAGATCTCTTGGCCATATTTCCGATGTTAATGGCATGGAAACTAGAAAGGAAATCAGCCGTTGTCATGCCGGTTAATAGGTACCCACCCATCCACATCTTTACGGTAATCGATAGCTTCGATGACTAAGGTTTCGTCGATATGGGACGGCAAAGGCATTTGCACCAGAATACCGTGAATTTTATGGTCATCATTCAGCAGCTTAACCTTTTGTAACAGTTCTGCTTCAGAAATGCTTTCGGGCAGCTTTTCCATAGTCGTCAGGATACCAATCTGCAAGAGAACATTAACCTATTTTTTTCCCACGTCGCTTTTGTGGCACCTCTTTCGCTGCTTTATCCTTCATTTTCACATAGATAGACGAATCTTCGCGTTCGCCTACTTGGACAATCGCCAGGTGAGGTTGGAAACCTGGAAAATTGGACTTGAACGATGTGATATCCTCCTTGAGCTTAGTGCGCACAGACCTAGAGAACGGAGGTGTAAGAAGTCGCCTACGACGCAGAGTGATCCTTACTGTGCAATGGCTTTTCCATCAATGACATTGCCAGACATGGTTCTTAGAGTTCGCAGTGGTAATAAAGAAGAAGTGAACTTGTGAATGTGACGCAAAGGAGAATAAGGACGAGCAAAAGCCGATAGCATAAGTCGACCCGTCAATTGTCATTCAATTTGAAGTCTCAGGGTCGGGTTTTGCTACACGCACCCCATCGGCGCACCCCGAAAATGACGTCAATACAACTAGCCAATCATTTAATTTTCTTACCTTCCGGACGCCGTGACGTTCCGGTTCCATCCCGGAAGCAGCAAAACCCGGGCCCGACGGATGGGCTGGATGGCGGGTCCCTACCGCCTTACCACTTATAGTGGATATGGGAGAACTGAGTCACAGCCAGGACCTGTAGCTTTTCATCCATAGTCTGATCATCGCTGCAAGTTCCAGGAAGTTCCTACTCTGTCGAATAGACATTGCTGTGAACTCCAAGAAACTCCTGCTCTGCTCAATAGATCTATAAGAATAATTTTGTGTTTTCTCTTTTACACGTAAATCAATACTTACGAAAAAGATGCCCGGCTGAGACTGACCGCTTGCAGAGACCCAACAAACTTGGGGGACCAACTTTATTGTAAGCCCCTGCAAGCGGTATAAAGGAAGCCTAGAAAGATAGCTGTAGTTAATTGTTTCTTGGTGAAAGAAAAAAAAAGAATTGTTACATTCCTGTCAAATTGTTGTCGCATGCATGAATAAACAACCCAGGGTCACTTGAAAGGAAGAAGTACGAGATCTTGTGCCACGTGGAAGAGAGTAAAGTAATCTACTTTTCCAAGTTAATGGAGTTTATTATAAACATAAACAGCTTACCAAGCTTGACACCATCCGTAAATCGCCCTTTTGCAGAAATGTCACCAACAGAAGGTATGCTTTCTTTTTTAGATCTTTACACTCTGCATCAGAAAACAATGTGGAAACTACTGTATACTTACCGATAAAAGACAAAATAAAAACATGAAAGGCAGAAAGAAAAAGAGAAGTGACAACGAATGGAACAAAAAGAAAATCTTTCACGTCACCGTCCCGGCCTTTTTCACACGGGACATACTCAAATCGTAGATCTGTATCCCTTGTCGAATCAACTACTTGACTATAGTCGTAAACTTCACGTCTGTGGATGCGCCAGCGTGCCCTGTATAACCAACACCTCCTCCGGGAAACGATGGTCTGATAGTCGGAACTTTCATCCTCTAAAGCGTCCGTTTTCAGATCCAGCTGTCACATAAAGACATTCTGAAGTACCAAGGTTCCAAGCAGATCGGTTTCATACAGATAAGCATGTCTTGGCACTGCTCTGAACCCGACCGCCGTGCTCGTATAACTTCTGCTGTAAACGACAAGCACACAAGGATCTTCACGACTTTGTGTATGTATTGGCTCGCTCTTTAACAATGATTAAGATACCGACACAAATATGTATAATTTCTCTTCCTCTCAAACGTTCACGTGCAGAGACGGATCTAGAATCACGGGATTATTACTTGCGAACGTTCCTGAGAGCATCCTCAATAAGCATTTCCTTGCTAAACACCCTGCCTTACAAGATCGATATCCAGCGGTTGCCCTTATAAAATACAAATCATAGAAAATTGGCCCCATCAACCGCCCCAGATCTTTTATGTAATCTAAATCGTACGTAATACTTGAGGTATTTAGTGTAGCTTTTATCGGGGTGGCATATAGGAATCCTTGGAGACTCTTGTTTATTATAAGTAAAAAGGGTGGGAGAAAGCATAGGCTGTCTGCTACACTGCTCTTAACTCATTGATGGTGTTACAATACACTTGGTCGGTAAATACGACAAGACTCAATTAAGCTGTTCCAATTTTCCTGTTCGATGTATAAACAGTAAATTGTTGTCTACAGTAATATGAGGGACTGCCAACAAGACGGGAGCAAACAAAGGATTTTCTTCAAAGAAAAGATCCCCTTATTTTTTTTATCATTGTGATGGAGCCACAGAGATTTAGAGCAGCCTTGTTATCACGTAATGAAGGTCAATGTACCCTTATCTCCAGAAAAGAAAACCTCAGTTCACTGCTTCGGGACGATTACAAGTATCTTCGGGTATGCACTGCTGCGCATCATCCGGTTACCAATGATTATTAGGGCCATATGCGCGTGGCGGCAGAAGCATTCTCCGTTGCAAGACGTGATGCTCTTAATTTAGTGAACATCTACATTCGGAGGTGGATCGAGTCTGAGTTCAACACTTTCCCACCGATCGGCAGGGGAGTCTTCTGGTCTGCCTCCCTGAAGATGGGTCTCCTTCATCAAAACCGAGGAATTATCGTTCGTTATGTGAGTATCTATGCCGCAGTAGTATGCTGTAGCTCATGATGCATAATAGCCTCAGGACCAGTGGGTAGACGATCTCCGTAGGACGTACCATGAATGCTACAATCCAACGAGGCACAGTGACTCGCCAGGAGAGGGTGAATCAAAAATATACTACAAAGATATGATGTCTCATACAATAATGGTATAGCGCTCACTGAAATCCTTCGGGTGCAGGCCCACGAGTACGCGCCAAACGCTGCCGCAAGGCAGTATAATGAGTCTCAAGAAAATTTAATAGAAGTTAACGGAAACCTCAGACGCTAGAGAACACTTGACTTCAAATTTGACCAGCAATTTACGCAACCTATGGAAGAGCTTTTTTCTATGGATTCGAGATGAATTCTCGATAGAACTTCCACAAGGTCCCATCGCCCTTAGTAAACACATTGTGATAATCACCATACAGCTGATACATTCTGTGAAATAATTGACAATAGCCAACACAGTTATCAGAAGCGTCGCACAGCATACCGCGCCGGAGGACATAAACGTCCTACGCCCACATTTTGCTCAAGAAATCGTGCGCCAGTTCTATCAGTGAGTCCTAGAAAGAGACAATCGATACAGAAAAAATGACCCTTAAATATATATACAGGGCCTTGATGATAGAATTTGAATCGATGTTTGGAGAACGCACACTTCAACAAATCGAAGAGAAAGAAGAAGAAGATCTCCTGTCGAGCTTCGTACTATTCTCAGCTTGGTTGTTGGCGCGGCAAGAAATATTGGGTGGGAAAGTCTGGTCGCTAATGCCAATGCCTGGGCATCAAATCGGTAAATTCAGTACTAAACAAAATACATGATCTAACTGCAACACCTACATGCAGTCTACGTGCAGATAAATACAGAAGCATTGTATTATATTCTACGGGATTCCAGAAACGCAGGCAACCCGCTTCCTGACGAGATCGCAGTAAGTTCTATGTTCTATCTGAAGATACTCATATAAGGTTAGTCCGTGATGACCACGAAAGATACCTTCATGGATCATTATCGGGGGGCGCATCGCAAAGAGCGACTATGGGAAACTATCTTCAATATTGACAGTGTTGAACCCAGAAGGCGTCGGCATCAAAGTAACATAGCCTCGTTTGTAAATATACTAGAAGCATGTAGATCTCCATACTGTAAATCAACAGATGCGCCCAGTGGAATTTGCGAACACAATTCAGACGGACGGAGCAATGGTGAGCGTCCGCTTCTACATAAGAAGGACAGGTATGTTGGTCTGTGCACAGGTCTTATAATTATAACCCAATATTTGGCATTACAGAACAATATCCATCATCTCAAAGAGAATTCCGCCTCCTTAAAAGAAATGAAGATCTTTCTAACGGAGAGAGAGGAATTACCCATCTGAAAAAGGAACCAGTAGGATTCACCCCGGATGACCTGCAAGAGTGTAGGATTGTGGGGATCGATCCCGGTACGTTCTTAAGACCCGACCACTGTCATTTGACGATTCGCACCAGGGATCCGATCCTTAGTGACGACGGTTGACACGTCAGAAGGTCTTCAAGACCGAATACACCGAGAAGCGCACACCTTCTCCCAAACAAACGCCGATTACCAGTAATGCTGCGGTTGCATCTGTCATAGATATTAACTAGCACCGGGGTAGAATTCGTTCAATGTTTCGATGGGCACAACAGCTAGAGAAGAAGCACAGAGAACGTAGTGGCATTCAATCCGTATATGATAACTTGAGCACGTATCCAGGAAGAGTTCTGACTGCTCAAGCATTCAAAGATCATCTGCTGGTGTTACACAGAAATCACCCAAAGTAAGGGGCTTATATTGCTTTTCTAGTGCTAACTGGTCCTACAGACTATTTAACTTCAGCAGGAGATACAGGCACAGAGAGACGAGAGGCACACTTTTCTCTGCACGCCAGTCGGCAATGAGCACGATAGCAAATAAGCTATCGGGAGCCTACCCGTCGGTGCAACTGGTATTCTTCGATAAACTTTAATGAATGCATGGTACTTACTAGTGCTACTGTAGCCCCAAACATGGGTGCACAAATCGACGTCCGCTCAAAGACGCCGTGTTAGGCATAACATGTGGAGACACTCGGCGATGCCAATAGACCACAGAAGGACAGTTATCGCGTACGGCGACGCGGACCTCAAGTCCTCGTATAAAGGACGCGCGCCTTTGCCAACGAAAGTAATCTCCATATTGACGAATGTAAGTAGCTGTTGACATGTAAACATGTTAGAGCTTTCGAAAAGTCGTTGCACAAAAAGCCCTAGTCGTCTGCGTCGACGAATATATGACTAGCAAGGCATGTAGCCGGTGCCACATGAGAACTGTTGATTTCCGACAGCCTGCACAGAAGTGCAACCACAAGTAGGCTGTTATAATCATAAACGGGAATAACTACTAATTCATTATCGACAGGAACAAACTGTTGCGACTCCGCAACGACAAGCGCAAGTACCGCTACTGCCTCGATGACAATGGAAATATTATACAAAAGAGCAGCCAATGTCCTATGCAGCGTGAACTACGTGGGTTCTATAAAGAAAAGATCATCCATTTAATTGTTAGAGTTAATGTAGCCCCCAACGACAACCGAAACGTCGTATATTCTATACGGTTGTGTGAGGAATGCGCCAACGACACAGAAAGGCCTTTGGTAAGCCTTAATTCGAGGCAATACGAGTATACTCACGGAAGTTAGTTTTGGAACCGGGACATTAACGCCGGGATAAATCTTAGACAAGTACTCGTGGAGTACATTCAATCAGGTTGCAATATCGATTCTCGTCCACAGTACCTTGCAAGAAATTAAAGTCGTATATTTGCTTCATTTTGCGTTAATCCAACGTTGAACCTTTACCTATCGTATTTCTACCATGCTGACCCAAAAATACTGGATTTTGACTGAGCATTTACATCAAATAAATGTTATGTGACGTTAAAGTCAAATAAAGTTTGCGCCGGATGGTGATACGTCTTTTCGGTGAGAAGTGGTTTATTTTGCGTTAACCCAAGGAATAGTTCAGGCCTGGATAACCAGAGTCTTGCATTATGGTACTCCAGTGATGCATATCCAGGATCCCATCGGAAGCAGTAAAAACGTCTCACAATAAGGAAAGATTCCAACGTATTTAAAGGGACGCATGAATTTCCTTTTTTTCTTTCTTTGGCTCTGTCCTTTCCAAGAAACATTCCGGTAAGGGTGTCCGTTCTTCAAAACGTATACAGGATCATTCATTCTCCGTGTTCATATTTTAGCTTACAAGACCTCTGCTCGAACCACTTTGGCTGCGTGAGCTCCCTCTTGTCACATTCAATAAATGAAATGACAACCATTTGTATGCACAGCTGTCGCTCATTCTTACATCCTTCAAGCCCTCACCAGGTGCTACATCGCCCAAGTCCTCTGTACTGCTATCAAAACTCGGCTGTATGGCCATTTGCAATCTCCACTGGGCCCACCGGTCCAAGGTGCGGTGCCAGCCCCCAGCATGAGCTGGGAATACCCTTCGGGGGTAGGTGAAGGACATCAAAGTATCTTCCATTTACTAACTGCGAATGGATTTTATGCTGCTCCAATAAATTATGCGTCCATCTGGGACCAAGTTGATGTAAGTGGAATATTATTTTATCGACTGGTAACCGCGTATTTGATCCCTTATTTAGCGCAAATCTGGCTCTTGATGGACGCAAAGTTTACAGAGTAGCGTAAAAACCCATTCAATAAACATTATGTCAGATTTGTGTCAAGCGTCACAGATCTTTTCCCATGCACATAAATTGCAGATCCGTGTTCCTTGTCAGATAAACTACATCACTAAAGCCTTAAACTACGTCATTTTTTGGGGTGTGGGGTGTGGGGTGCGCGTAGCCAAACCCCTCAGGGTCCCCAGATCGCGGCCACAGCAAACGTAAAAGTTAGGGACACGGTTTTGACTTTCCATATATGGTCTTGCGGACACGGTTTTACTGAAAACATTGTCCATGAGATATTTCAATACAAGTATATGTATATTGTAGTTGAATACATATAAATATGTTCATTATATACTGAACATTATAATGATCGTATTCACTGTGCGTTTAAACGTATGTAACCATACTGTCGTTATTCAAACGTGTATAAGCATATCTATCTTGAATTTAAATACATATAGACGCCTTTATTGCGATTATATATGTATATAGGCCCCCAATATTTGTTATGATCATCATCTTTCATTCTATATACGTGCCAAAGAGTAAGCAAAGGATCCACTTCTCAGCAATGGCTTGTCGTTTTGTTTGGCTCTATACTTGGC
>JNDT01001355.1:0-121879 GCA_000697055.1 Saksenaea vasiformis B4078
TTAGCCACCTCTTTTGCGGCGTCAAACAACTCCTCTCGGGTCGGATACACCTGGCCCTCTAGGGTTACAGGTACGGCGAAGAGAGACCCATTTCCAAGAAGTGTAGGTGTCATTTTAATAATTGCTACGTATATTGTTTACACCTGAGTCTGATGACATGCTTGTACATCTACTATACCTCTACGATTGACTTTTCTAAGCTAATGAGGTTGGGAATTGGGAAGGGACACAGTTTGACTTTTTTAGACTCAGGGACACGGTTCTTTTTACGTGCACGGGAGAGTTTTACGTGTACGGGACACGGTTTTTACGTACACGGGACACGGTTTTACGTACACGCAAGACAGAAAAATTTGAATCTCAAAACCGTGTCCGCAAGACCATATATGGAAAGTCAAAACCGTGTCCCTAACGTCGCTGCACAGCAAATCTCGGCCTGTGAAAACGCGAACGGGACTGCTTCGAGTCAAAGATCAGATGTCGGACTTGCAATCATTCACATTGTGCGATCGATGCGGAAACACCCGGCGATTTGAGAAAATTGATTGGCTGAGCATCGCCCCGACAGCATTCATGCCTGATTTTTACAGGTCCGTTCACGCGAGTCTCATTAACTAAAGAAACCATTACCCAAAGATGAGTACATCCTTCAATGTTTGCTAGATGTGTAACATACACAAAATCGAGAATTGAAGATAAGGGAAACTGAGGGCTAGAGTTACTATGTGATAGGAATGATATCTTCTGGTGTTTCGAAGTTATAAGCGCGCATCAGGATCGGTATAAAATTAAAATCTGGGATCTGCCTCTTCCCTGGGTTTTATGCTGCCCATGGAGGGATCCAGACATCTTTGCCGATATTGTTCTTATTCTTCTTGAAAGCATCGTAGGTTTTCGTGCCGTATCAAGTCTCCTATTATTCTTGAGATGGGTAAAAACAAGGAATGAGCACAGAAAAGAAAGAGATGATAGGAAGAATTTCTACAACAATCCAACTCTTTTGATATCGTTTTCTTGTTTTCTACGCATTCTACTTGTATGTGTGAAGTCGTCATTTTCTCTTTTGACATCTTGACCGATAGATTTGCGTTCGTTGACTTACATCTTTCCTGTTCACACAAGTTTACCATCGTTGCGTCGTTATTCTCGGACTTAATGTGATCTTTTAAGTATTGACCTAGAAATTTGTTTAGATTAGGACGAGTGAAATGGTATCTAGACCAGTGAAGATGCATGTCAAAGCAAAGGCGATCCGACCGAGCACAGAAGCATATGAGTAGAAAAAGCACTTCAATCTACAACTTCCAATAAGCGACCCATTTTCAATTGCGTGACCCGATATTCGACTAATCCGGCCCAATATAGTTTCCCAGATAGTTGTGATAGCCTCGACTATTAGTCAGAGATTCTTTTTATCGCATTTACTTTCTTAACTACACTGTAAGAATAGTGTATGTCGAAGCAAACTTACAACTAAAACATGGTCGGGAAGGGAAGTAATTTATCCGAGGCCTAAATATCACTTCCACGGTAATTATTATCTACCCTTTTTATACTTCTATCCGTAAAAGCAAACAGAAAAGTAATAAAAAAGTTCTACATCCTTCGGAGCAAAGCAATTTTAAGACACTTTTAGTATTGCTTAAGGCACCTCAAGGTGAGCGAGGATAAAGTGAGGGTCTGGTACCTGCATCACGCGGTTCGTCTGCTTTGGCATCCTGAACAAGGTAAAAACTGCAAAACAGCGGATATTATGAATAAAAAAATTCAGTTTACCAAAGATCACAGGTCTAAACAAATAATCATGTAAGGATCTGCATATTTTATTTTTATTCTCTAAACCCTTTCGGAGATAAGAAAAACAACCATTAGCATATCATAAAACCTATATTCTCGGTGCTATATCTTTGTAGTAGCTTTGATAGGGGTGGAGCTGAGCATATGAAAACGGCATATGAGGAAAAGAGCGATGGGGGGAAAAGGTGGTATCATAAAGCGTGAAGAGCTTAAGCGGTTACGGATGGCGGACGTGACAAGGATGCAGCAGAAGCAAACCGGCGAAAAGCACGCCGACGGGTGTTTTTGCCACAGGTTTCTTTCTGCGGTTCGTCGTTATAGAGACGTGCACGCACGGAGTGCTTTTTCTTTTGAGCCGCGACAGGGAAGACCCCGAGGTCGTCATCTATGGCGTAAAATTGTTGCATCAGAATCTGAAAAGGTGGTAAGACCAAAGACGACGGTGGTCGTGAAATAGTGGATGGTGTGCGCGACAGTGGCATTGTGTTGAAGGGAGAAGTATGATTCCAATTTTGTAGTAGCATCTCGTGATACTCGATCATGATTTCCCACGTATGCGTCCATTTCGCGTTTCGTTGTATCAAATCCTCCATATCTGCTTTACAGACTCGGCTGATTTTCTTTCTGCGAAGACGTGCAGCTGTAGTAGTTAGAGTGTGTTCTAGGCCAGTGCATACAGGAGCAAGGACAACAGCAAGAGCCTCCGGAGTCATCATGTTGATATGTGCGTATTCCTGGGTACGGGATATCAAAAGCATAAGGTAGTGAAGTAGATGATTATGTGCAGGTGGCAATTCAGCAATTAACGGTATCAGTGCTCTTGCAGATTGCTCCCGTGAAAAAGCACAGCCACCTTAAGACGCAAATGAGCAACCAAGTTAAGCTATACCGCCTTTGTTTTTTTACCTGTTGCATCCAGAAACCTGTCATGGAATGTCGCTGGGATGACTGGGTCTGGTAAATAACGTAGGTATTTCTTGACCAAGCTTGTGATGGAGTGAATGTCATAGGATTTGAGATCCAAGCATTTGCCAAAAATGGGAGGCCGATCGAATTCACGTTGTAACTCATTCACCTCGGAAGCTGCGCCTGATAACCGGAAGATACCTTGAACATACAAGCCTAGATAATCGACGTTAGATATAAAGTACGTTTCCTTTTGTATTCTTTGCGCTACCTCGTTCAATAATTTCGGTAAAGCAGTTATGGACCAGCTCAGGAACATGCAATGGCGACGAATTGAGCGTAACACTGCATTGGGCAGCATATTCGAGCGGCGCACCAAACACGCTGCCATTTCCACCTTAAAACGAAGAAAAGAAAGTTAAGGGGGTCTCCGGAGGTGAGTATTAGGCTGTTTACCTTTTTCATGCTGTTTGCCTCGTAGAAATAACAAGGACAGTGGGTGCAAATGTCTCTTTAATGGATCATAAAGAAGCATAATAAAGTGGAGAAGAGTAAAAAGAAAACAAAAAGTTAACTTTCGTAAAAATAGATGAAAATAAAGCGTACGTGTCACCACGCTGATAAGCCTGGGGCATTGAAAACACTTGCCTTTTGCAAAAATAATAACAAACATCGATCTCCTTTTTTTTTCTTCTTTTTTTTTTTATATAGATCCTCTTTACAAAACTTGTTGTATGCTCTACTTATGGCCTTGTGGAAAACAACAACAAATGCAGTTTTCTATCGCACGAAGGAAAGAGATACAAATTTCGAGTTTACAGCCGCTGAAACAAACATGGAGAGATTTCTTTATGCTACCTAACGTCAAATTTCCTGATTCTGTTCTGACAAAGTGATTATTTCACTATGAGAAGTTAATCATGTCAAGGGAACAATGAGCTCTGTCAAAGTGAACTCTATTGCTTAAAATAAAGATTAAGTTGTCTGTGTACGTTTAGTGAAGGACTGATTTTGTTATCATCCACTAGTTGCTGCTAGCAATAGCTCCTTTCTTTTCTTACAAGTAAACATGGCAGGAAAATTGGAGAACTGACGATACATCTTCGTTGTGAGGGATAATCTATTATTGCACGCAATCTGAAAATTATTTAAAGTTCATTGATTTCTGTACAGCCACCAGAAGCCCAATCAATGCTTGGCGACGATGCAAATCAAGCCGTTTGTACATGATCGGATGGCTTTCTATTTTCTTTATGAGTGCAAACCCATTGCCTGTAAAGTATTTCCCAGCTGCCCAGAATTAGACTCTTGTGCAGCGTGCGAATGTAATCGTGGTATTTTCATATGTCTCTATCTGATGTTTTTCATTCTCTTGTCGAAATAGCAAATAGCAAAACTAAATTGGTATGACACTAATAAACCTTGCTTTCCATTCCCAAAAATACATTATATAAAACATGGATCCAGGCATCCGCTGGTCCTGGGATACAGTAGCGTAAACAATCTTGTCCTCCCACATGGCCATCTGGCCTCACATCTGTGAGCGCAGCCAAATCAACAAAGAGTCCACCCGCTGCCTCAACAACTGCACGTGCAATAGCATTCCGCCGGCTGAGCTCGCTCCAACCATATGGAAGTTTTCTCAGTTGATCGTCCGCCAGGTGTGCTGGCATCGGTACGTTGGCATCGTCGCAGTAGGGATGTCCAATGGAGGACGATCGGTAGATCACTAACGCGTCGGGCACTACCCGACGAATAACATTCATAGTCCACGACAACTGATGAAGGAATGTGTCGTCATCTTCCACCACTGGTGAGCGATTAAGAATGAGAATCGGATAAACTTTCAAAATGTTTGATGTAACAAATGGCCACTGGATGATATCCACCGATGGATGGCCACCAGCTTTTTCAAATTTTCGGGTTGTAGACAACACGTCATTACGTAGGAAACGAAGACGTGTGTCAGGCTCTGAGCAAAGAGTATGATCTAATCCACAGGGTCAACGGATGGCTTGGATCTCGTATCCATGTTACTTGAGCATTTTCCTTATTACCTTTGCAGTTCAATTCGCCAAAACATTCGGTAGGACCATCTCGAAAGGCGTCCAATAGTAGATCATGCAATTGATAATGAACCAAATCTCCTACTAGTAACATATGCCGTCCCTTCAACAACTCACACCACCGCTTAGAATCCACCGCTTGCAGCGGACAGTCTGATGACGAAATCCAGCTATACTTTGCTGCTTCTCTTTTCTCTGAAGGATCGTGCGTTTTGTAGAATTTCTTATCGCACGAACTAAATAGAGCGTCTTGCTTGTGTACTAGCCGGAACCCAGGTGTGCGCTCCCAACGACCCTGTGTCCAACAATCCACGAGCGACCGAAAACGCTCAGCTTCTTCGACCGTTTGGTATGGTGTACCGCGGATCCCTTCAATGACACCCAGCATCTCTAGCGCGTGGCTTTTTGCACGTTCAACTGCAGTTGCATGTAACGATCGTCTTTCTTCCGCGCTGAGATGAATCGTCGTGAAATTGGAATGGAACTGTGGTCGCTGGTGAGGTACTTTGTACCAAGGGAAGTCCCTGTGGATCCGACTATCATTTAGGGTAGGTGATGGCTGCTCCATCATCGCCACTGTCGTCGCGGGTTCTTTCGGGAGTTGAGGTTCACGTTCCGTCCACAGGAACCGCACTGTCTGATAGAGAAGCATAATGATGGCACAGTACACAGTCAAGCGAACGCATCGCCACGGACTAGAACCGACATGCCGAACCATCTTTATTGACAAAGGAATAAAAAGAGATGAAGGAAAGGAAGGGATACGACCCCATAAGCCACACTATGTCAGAGATCAAATACAATCGGTGGTTGATTAGCGCTATAGCGATGATTACATGTCGCTGCATTGATGACGACCGTTTCTTGATCATCCGCCCAGGAATACCCATAGGACTCATGAATATGGCCGCATACGGACACTTTGGGCTTGATAATGTCAACGACCTGTCGGAGATGAGGACATCCTACATGCCGACCATTACGAATAACATCTTGTATACCCTGAGGTGGTGTGTGAGTTACTAAGATATCCGTATCGGTAGGGATAGATCGCCAAACATCTGCAAGAGCAAAGAAAAAAAAGAAAAGGAAGTTCAGCACATAAAGGAAAAAGGGAGAAAAAGGCAGAACGTACGTTGCAAGTCGTCGAGCATGAATGCGCCACCTATGTGCCAGGGAGCGTATGGACTCACGAACATACGATGACCGCCTAGATCCGCCGGTAATTGAAAAGCTTCATGCTCGAGGTAGGTGATTCCGAGTTGCTCCATTGTAGATAATAAATACTGCTTTTCTCTGATAAGTCCAAATTGCTCGTCCATAGTGTGGTCATGATTGCCGGCAACAACTATCTTGACCCTATAACTCCTTAGTTAAGCTACAGAAAAGAAAGTGTACTTACCGATGTGGTAATTTACTAATCCATTCAAGTGTAATTTCGTACTCGGAGAGCATACTGCGGCGCGTCAAGTCGCCCGCATGAACTTGTTTTTTGTGGTATAAGACAAAAGCCGAGGAAAGTGGTGGTTTTGACCTACTGAAAACGTCTCCATCGGGTATATCAAACATGAAATTTGACTTTCCATGCGTGTCCGACATGCAAACAAATCGGGTGGTATCAGGTTTTTTGGGAGGAAGCACATCTATGGAGGATGCGACAAACATGGCGTGGCAAAGTAAAAGAAAGAGGTATCACCTAGCTGGGATTTAATTATCGACGATTTTCACCTTTTGGCGGTCCATTAATTCCTCTACTTTGTCATTCTTTTATCACGCTTCAACAACGATTGTTACAGATAGCAGCAAGTTTTATTCATTCACTGATAGGAACGTGAAGAAATTTAGTAGTAGCAGTACTATACTCTGTAGTTAGCGATATACAACCAGCGTTTGGCACTGATGAATGTGTCTTCCATCGATATAGCCACCGGTAATGATCCTACACTCCAGGCGCCGGCGTAATGGCTTGTGCTACTTCTTTTGCCTTGAAGTATTCAACGTCACCTACACAACAGATGCCAGATTTTTTTGCTGCATCTACAGAGACGACAGGGAAAGGTAAATGCGCAATCAGCGAATATTGTACTCTATACCAGGCACGGTATTAGTGTCTACGTCGATGACAACGGCTCCAGCCTTGATCCGATTACCTTTGATTAATCCTTTTTGACCGACAGTAACCACAAGAATATCGGCCTGCTGCGGTATGAATCTCCTACGCTGTGATTTAAATAAATTACCATCTGTTGTAAGTTCTTCGTTTTAGAGTGACATGTGATCACTGTTGCGTATTCTGCTATTATCAGTGGCGATACTAGTTCTCTTTAAATGCTTAGTTTAGAGAGATAACCCAATCGTAAGAACGTAAATATACTAACCACCAGGTCGCTGCCACCCACCACAAGAGCGTGTTTGCCACTTACTCATACGTTAGATTGTCTTTCATTACATAATCCCTTTGGGAGTGCATAGTATGAACGACGCTTCACAAGTTCTTTCGGACATATCTCCGACGTTGATAGGCTGGGATCTTCATTTCCATTTTAAAAATCCAAAACTGTGTGCTGCCGAAGTTTTTTGAAATTGAATTTTGCCAACTCATTTTTGAAATTCGCCACTGCTCCCTGAAATTGACATTTTCTCTTATCTTGGTTACGCGAGGCAAGAATACAATCAGTCGCAAATTTTTAAATTGCCTTCTCCAAACCTTTCGAGTTGTTCACGAAAATAATCCAGCCTCTTTCAATTAAGACAATGCCAGCTCCTCCAGGGTTAAGGACTCTCCAAACAAAGGAAGTCTGAGGACCAATGCGAACATTTAGAATAAACAAGACGTCGAACACATTATTCATATTGCATACACCCATCTTCATGGTTTTTTCTACGGATTACAACAGTTAATTTAAGCAGATACTGAAAACAGGCTAAAATCATTGTATTGGAATATGGATAAAGCAGGAATAACACATCGAAACAGAAGGGAATGAAATGGCTAGTTGCGTGGATCAAGTATCGTAAATCTCAATCACCAAGTGTCAGACTCACTTTGGGCTTCTTGTTGAACTTGGTTTCAGAACGGTTTCTGGTATACCAGAGAGGGTGCGTTGAGCAGCGCAGATTGTCGGCCATGGCGGTTGACGGAGAACAGAGCGTTTTGTGGACCTTGACTACCAACATCAAACCATCCAGTCTACCAGCTAAGTTGCGCAGCTCGGATTTCTTCATTGGAATGTCGATGGCTGCAATTTTCGTGAAAACATATAGCTGATCCTGTCGGAGATGCATGCAAAACCAGGTGATAGACGGACCTACACAAAAAAATAAATAAATAAGTTGAACTTTATGCTTCCTTTTTTTGTCCATTTACCTGCAGCTTGGAAACCGATAACATGCTCCAATTTTAGCTCATCGTATGCATCCTTGCAAAAAGTGGCCGCGACAAAAACATTGACCAGCAGTGACCACTGTGTCTGGACATCTTTGTCATACGTCGACATCAGAATGTATACTCAGCACAACTCAGATAGCTCGGCGATCTTAATACCAGAGTTCCTGGTTCTTTCACTGAGTAAAATTTCCATAGAGTCTCACGTACTCTTTAGTCTGATCGAACATCATACATTAACCGATATCTCAGCGACGAAAAGATCTTCTTGGTTGGCTTGATTTCCCCATAAACATTCCTATACATATATTCATATGCTTCATAAACATCCATTTTGTAATCCGGTCGATTGTTGTTGATGATTGCATTTTCATCGGGTATAATATTGGAACTATCCAACAAAAAAGAGCGTTGGAACCAACGAAAAGTATAGTGGATAATGGTTTACCAATGAGCAACTTTTGAAGGACGTTTGCAAGAAAACAGTCCAGTCATGAGAGGATGGATATAGCTTGCTGAGAACTGCGCTTCAGATAACGCTCTCACGTTACAATCGTAAATCGCCAGGATCCTAAGCCATGCATCATGGTAAGTAAAAAGAATAAAATAAAAATCATTGAAAGCACTTACAAATGGCACGGACAACCCCTCGCTCATAATCATTCCGTGTTTCAGAGATCAAACAATTGCATTCTCGCTTTATCTTCCTTTACGACATTGTCAATGAAATTCTGAGAAAGGATATGAGTAAGACGAATAGAGATATACACATGATTCGTTTAATACACATATAATCTTACTGCGAAGATTTCCTTGATTCGAAATCAATTGGACGGGGTTAAACGGTTCATCACTGTAATGCTTGTTTATTACGTTGTGAACGCTGTTATTTTATGGAAGAGGTTCTTATATAACTTTCAGCGGAATGACAGAACGTGATGAATGAGAAAAGAAAAGAATTGAACTCAATTATTGAAGCTTTGGGTTAAAAAGGGATCTAAGTTTTGGATGGTTTTCGGAAAGTTCAGATTCGATTGAGTGTGAGCACCTGACACGACTTCATCATTTTGAACATAGGGAGAAACACGTAACATAGCAACTAGACACGCTACGGAACGTCTACATTTAATCTTTACTTAGGTAAGATGTCATTAATGGCCGTGAGAGAAAGTCGGTGAAGTGGATGTACCTATCCGCCCCGGCGTCGCAAAGTTTGATGTCCACGTGCAAGGTCACACCAAACCTTTTTTTTTTTTTGGCACGCTTCGCCTAACGATCGCTACAAGACTCAGCCACTCTACACCATCTAATGACGAGATCATGTGAGAATTGAGACGGTCCGAAGGTTTCGCCCGAGACCAAACCTAAAATGGTCACTCTCATTGAATGTAGCTGCTCAATCATTTCCCTAATGTTGGTTCCACCATCCTTGATGCTTCTCGTTAACTTGCGGAGTTGCACACCGTGAGTCTATTTGTCGTTCTCTCTGATGTGCATGCAGTCCTGTCGGTCGGAATTAATCAATCCAGTTGAGATATACAAAACTGCAATGTCGTTAGACTTTATTGCATTGCATCAAGTCCCATCACCAATTGACAGGAAGGCGCAGGTCACTTGGCGTCATGAATTAACCATTACACACTGTGAGAACAAACTATAAGAGAAAACAAGATTCTACTGTCCCTCATTGATCCAAGTACTATGGCTTATGTATGTCATTGGTTAAACATTACATCCTCTGAATAGACATAAATGTCCATATGGTTCCATTGGCAGATCCTCGTTACTAAAACAGAAACAACGGAGATCATCGTCGGAGCTGCGAGCTGCATTTCAACGCGTCTTCGTACCTTGCGACGTTGCTCAGATCCGTGGCACCCGTTCGAATTGCACCCTCGACATAAATCGTAGTCAATGAATTTACTGGAGAGGATTCATCTTGTAGTATTCTTAGCAGAAGTAAAAAGAAGTAACATCATGTATTAAAAAAATAATGGGAGGCAAACGAATTTTTCCTCTAGGAGAACCACCGGTAGAGTCGGGTACCCATGCGATAATACGACAATTTAATGCAGAAAAAGGAATAAAAAGCAAAGCATGGTGTCGTCTATTATATTACGATTCAAATGGCTTGAAGTTTTCTCAACTGACTTTTTTTTTTTTTGCGAACTGGTCCCCCAAATCGGCCAGGAAATCCAGGACTTCCCGGCCTGGTGCCGAAATACTGTTCAAATGCAATGCATGACAGTCCATCCCCGCTCACTCATAATCGCTTTATTACATCTGACATGCTACTCCGCACCGTAGTAAAAGCATATTTCCTAAATCATACTCGTGCCAAGCTATTCCCGGTTGCTTGATTGTCATCGATGTTCTTGTGTTTAATCATGGAGCGCTTGGCAATCTTGGCAGCAATCTAGAACGTATACTACAAGAACCGAGAAACGGCGATTAGTTTGAAGTGTTTCATCGTCTCCATGACAGTCCCAATAAGATTTCATGCGATTCGTTTGCTTTCGTCAACACGAGGATGAACTTACCTGGCACGAGGGTTTGGGGTAGAAAGGGAAGAAGGAAAGAAAAGGAGGGATGGGGATGATGAACCCTCTTGGCAACCCGGGCTAAATCTGTTCAGCAAGTATGTAATGAATGGGTTGTACCCTGAACAGAAGTAGTAAGGATGGTTAGGTGCCACTACATTCAGGGAAGCTTCGAACGACCCCCTGTAATATACGGAGCGTATCGTTATCGTTTCTTCTTCAAAAAAGCTTTTGGTATTGTGGAAGCGGGTCAAACTGTGCTACAGCCAACGATGTCTCGCTTGCCTTTTGCGGCCGGTCTTCACGAGGCTCAGCAGGTGCCTCTCGAAGCACGCCGCACCACTCTCTTTGTTTCTTTAACCTTACGCTCCGCAATAAAAAAGAATAGCGGTTCGACAAACCATGTGCTGTACCCATATCCAGGAATAGCCCCTCGTCTTTTTGGTTGCTTTCTTGACCATACCATATCTGTGGTTTACCGAACCCTTATCCATGTGCCCGTCAATCTCCTGCTTTTACGCTGTTTGTTCTGAAGGAAGCGCTTTACCAGATAGCTTTTTTTTTTTTGGTATTATTTTTTATCCGCCTGCCAGAGTGATGAAAGACGCGTCTTTTTGCTGAGATCGTCTGGCGAGTTCAAGGAGCGCTTCCCAATTTTTTTTTAGTGACAGGCTGAGTTGAGGATTTTGACGTACAGCTGTCCAATAACCGATGCGTGCGGACGCCTGCGTCACAAAGGAGCTTCGTCACAGAGCCCAATCTCCTTAAATTCCTAGACATTTCGCGTTTTCAAGCTGCTCTTTTTCTTTTACCTGTTCCTGTTTATCTCTCTTTCTTTTCTACATCACAGACACTAATAATATGGAGGACGAAGTCGCTGCTGTAAGTTATCACTCCATCCGAGATGACCGAGCAGGAAAGCCTAGCTCTCCGAGTTACACCGGGTTCATCTCATCTTCTCATCTACTTTGCTTCATCGTCTCATCTGGTCATCATCTTGCCTTTATAGCTTGTTATCGATAACGGTTCCGGTATGTGCAAAGCCGGTTTCGCCGGAGATGATGCTCCTCGTGCTGTAAGTAGACCTTTTCATTCTTTTTTTATTCTACCTTCCATCAAAAAAGAAAAAAAGATATATAAAGCAGCCAACTATCGATGGAGAATGAAGGAGTCGTACAGAAGGGGACGAAAAAAAAAGGGGGGAAGCAAGGGTGTGGTCTTCAAAAGACAAAGACGGTTGTGCTCATGGAAAAAAAAAATGGCTGCCAAGGACTGGAACAACGGCTGAGTGGTGTCGGTGCCAGAAAAAAATTACGGGAATCCTTTCTGTTTCACTCGGAGCAAAACCTCATCATCTTTTTTTTTGTCTATTCATGTAGGTCTTTCCTTCCATTGTCGGTCGCCCCCGTCACCAGGGTGTGATGGTCGGTATGGGTCAAAAGGACTCGTACGTTGGTGACGAAGCTCAGTCCAAGAGAGGTATCTTGACTCTCCGTTATCCCATCGAACACGGTATTGTCACCAACTGGGATGACATGGAGAAGATCTGGCATCACACCTTCTACAACGAGCTCCGTGTTGCCCCCGAGGAACACCCTGTCTTGTTGACCGAGGCTCCCTTGAACCCCAAGAGCAACCGTGAAAAGATGACCCAAATCATGTTCGAGACATTCAACGCACCCGCCTTCTACGTCGCTATTCAAGCTGTCTTGTCTCTGTATGCCTCCGGTCGTACCACCGGTATCGTCCTCGATTCCGGTGATGGTGTCACCCACACCGTCCCCATCTACGAAGGTTATGCCCTTCCCCACGCCATCCTCCGTCTTGACATGGCTGGTCGTGACTTGACTGACTACCTCATGCGCATCCTTGCCGAGCGTGGCCACTCTTTCACCACCACTGCCGAGCGTGAAATCGTCCGTGACATCAAGGAGAAGCTCTGCTATGTCGCCCTCGACTTCGAACAGGAAATGCAAACCGCTGCCCAGTCCTCTGCCCTCGAGAAGTCCTATGAACTTCCTGACGGTCAGGTTATCACCGTTGGCAACGAGCGGTATGTTTTTCTTCTTTTTACGGAAACACGCTGGAGAAAGTATGGGGCTGATTTTTTCTCTTTCATTAGATTCCGTGCCCCTGAGGCTCTCTTCCAACCCTCCCTGTTGGGATTGGAATCCTCCGGTATCCACCAAACCACATACGACTCCATCATGAAGTGTGATGTCGATATCCGTAAGGATCTGTACTCCAACATTGTCATGGTAGGACATAGGTTTCACCAAGTGAATTGACTGGATAACTGACTTTGATTGTTCGTTTAGTCTGGTGGTACCACCATGTACCCTGGTATCGCTGACCGTATGCAGAAGGAAATCACTGCCCTCGCACCCAGCTCGATGAAGATCAAGATTGTTGCTCCCCCAGAGAGAAAGTACTCTGTCTGGATCGGTGGTTCCATCTTGGCCTCCCTCTCTACCTTCCAACAGATGTGGATCAGCAAACAAGTAAGCTTATACAGCGGGAAGCAATGGAAAAGAACTAACCAACATGTTCATAGGAATACGACGAAAGTGGTCCCTCCATTGTCCACAGAAAGTGCTTCTAAGTGGTTTAGTAATTCTCGACGGTTTAGTCATTATCAACAAATCTCCAAATATAGTCCGAATGGTTTTTTTTGCATGCCAAACAAAAAGATGATGGTTCCATGTTGAGATGATTTTTTTTCGAGCGCGTGGGAGGCGGCAATCTTCGAATGAAGATACATGTAACCTCAGCCTCGCAGAACGGGAACGTGTTAATTTCGATCTGCTTGGCATTGCGCTACTCTTTCTTGGCTAGAGTAGCATGTAGTCATAGGATTCGTTCATTTCCTTGAAAATTACTCTTGGCTAGTAGGACCAGGTAATGCAGTGAAGTCATTATGAAAGATGCAGCTAAGATCAAAGGGATAAGAAGGAACTGCCTTGTTCGTCTTTGCTTACATCATGTAACGCACACTTCGCCATCTTCATGCTTGTGTAAATGCTGTTCTATATGTCTGCTACATAATATGGTACCTCTTACTCAAATAGGAGATGAAGGAACTCAAGGACATCGCCAATAAAGCCTATCGGGCGTTCACAGGTACCTGTTGATTTCGAGCTATGCTAATGTCACCGTTCACTGTGCCTTGCCCATTTTCGTTTTGATCATTCCAAGAATGTGTGGCAAAATTGTCTATCGCCGTATCGAACGCGTCAGTTGGTCAGGGAAATCGACAATTGTACTTTCATTGTCTAATAAACGCCTAGTTAAGAGAAACACGGTAGGATAAATGAGAACGACGAAAAAAAAAATGCGCCGCAACTAGTAAAGAAGGAATGGTGTGCGCCTGCTGTTACTAGCCTTCCTTTCGCAATGGAAGAACCGTTACTGCCAATTCTCTTTACCGTTATCCTTTCAAAGATTTGCTGCCAACTGCACAATCCTATACCATGCACATGAAGAAAACAACTCTTAATGCTGTCAAACATTCCAACCTATCTATAGCAAAAAACATCAGTTATATGTTTAATGTGGCCACGATCTCAAATGCGATATTATATCAATAGAAATCGATTCCTGAATGATCTATCATTTCTTATTTTCTGTTCTTATGCGAGGCGTACTCGAAGAATATGCATAAATTCTACTGTCATATCTCATACACACTACACTAGTTCGCTTGGACGTGGAGTGATAGGTTGCTGCCTTTTCGGTCGCGGACTCTGGGACCATTGAACGTCCGATCCTTGTTTGCCGCAAAAGAATATAGCCATGTTTTGGACAAATAGCTGAGAGGTTTTCTTTCTTTGTTCTGTAAACGGGAATTGCAGAGCGCTTCTAATGGCAGGTGAAGATAGTGGTATCACACGTTGGGAAATGATACAGTAGAACAGCCATGTATTAAACGTGATCTAAGTTGAATGGTATTAGCTTCCTCTTCAATCGTTATTCCGTGATATTATGGAGTCGCGGCACCAAATCATTCATCTAGATTAATACAAGGGATGGACTATCTTTCTAAAACGTTAAGGCCCAATGTATGTTACACATTTGTACAAATTCATTATGTTATCTTTCCTTTAGTGGAGAAATACAAACAAATGAGTCTATCCATCGTGTCTACCAAAATACGCATTGAAAGAAGGCACACCACAGAACAGCACTCGCCAAGTAGGCATGTCGCAGTTGTATTTATTAAGCATTTTAAGGGAACCTTGGAAAGTATCAATTTAGGCTATTAAAAAAAGAAACATTAAGCATCTTCATACTACTTCCACGTACTTACGTTCCACGACAGCGATCGCTTCCGCAACTACAAGGTATCTTCATTTCGTCGGGTTCAATTGGGAACTTATAATCATATGTTAATTCCTCGCCTGGTTCAATGTCGCGACCAGCGAAGATTGCAATTTTCTTTTGCTTTTTTACAGAGATAATCTTCGCGTAGCAATTAGGCTAATGTATTACACCGTTAGTCAACTTTTCACGCTTGATATTGGCATACCGCGCAGCAATGATTAATGAACCTGGCTATGTTCCCTTTTGTCGTCGCGTCAACCACCATATCGTCGTCCACACGAAATAGATAGCTACTTCCAATACCGCTGCGTTCGTATATTCGCTCACGTTCCTCAGCTACTTGCTGACGTATAACCTCGCCGACGTATTCAATCAGCATATCATGTGCAGCAAGGGGCTCAGCGGCGAAAAGCCCCCATTCATGAATCGTCGACCTTCCAAACCGAAGCTTTTTTGCGCGACTCTTCAGGCGGTTGTACTTCGCTGTGTCGGTTTCGCCCTTCCAACCAGCAGTAGGCTGTTCTCTGTTCCTACCTGGAGCATACGCTGCAGAAGCAGACGCCCGGTCCGTTTCGGATTCAGAGATGTTCCACAAAACCTTGGGTGGTTTCATTGACGGCAGAACGGTAGCCTTTCCTCGTGTCCGCGCGCATTGACCGTCGTACATAGCCCATTCCTCATTTTTTTCCGATCCAATTTCTATCATCTCTCTGTCAATGTAATGATTGAGCTAACAGCAAAGATTACCTTGTACAGCAATTTCAGGCAGGTTTTCAAGAAGTGCCCGCCGCATAAATTCGTACTCCTCAGGGTCATGTACTTCTTCAAATGGGTTCCACTCTGGCCCAACCGGATAACCACTATCATTGCATATCCTTTCGTCTTCCTCTTCACTGTCAAATGCTAAAAGTGACTGTTCCATCTCTCTTCGTTCCGCTTCTCGCTGAACTTCTTCAACTTTCTTTTTATCCTCACGCGCCTGAACTCGTTTCCGGATCTTCTTCTTGGTTGCCTTCTTCCGTGCTGCTTTGGGACGCGTGTCCTCGAAATCGCTGGAGGAATCGGCCTCTTCACTCTTTTTTAACTTCTGAGACTTCCTTTTCCGTTTTTTGCTAGCTGGACAACTACTAGGAACATAATCGTCGTCTTCCTTGTCTGATGGCAAAGGAGACGCCCTCGGTTCGTCACCGTCCTCAGGGATAAAGCTGAACTCATCGTCCTCTTCTACAGATGCTGTCGATGCTTCTCTATCTCCTAATACTCTATTTTCATCTTCAGGAATCGTTTCTCGTTTACACCGCTTGTTGTTCACGTCCTGCTCAACTGTAGGCACTGCTAACCATTTACGCTTCCCGCTTTTACTCTTAGTTATATCCTGTTGTATCTTGGGTGTGTCCGTAGTATACAAATCCGGAGCTTCTGGCGGTTGTGTCACTTGCTGTTTCGAGAAATCTTTGAAACTTTGTAACAAAGCATTTGACAGCTGCAGACACGGGGTCTCTTCTGGGATTTGTCCCATAGCGCATATTGTATTATCGCCCTTTAGACTGCCGGTACTTACTGAGGAATGTCTCATGTGGGATGGATAGCGCAGGGACACCTCAAACCCTTCATCCTTCCCCTGTGTGAAGTTGACAGCAGCTAAAGCCAGCTTCGCCAGGGTCAACGATTCAAAGACGATGATCCAGTCATCAGTGTTATGGTATATCTACAAGTCAATCATCGTTAATTCCTTATTGAGAGGATAAGATATATTTACATCAAGATAATTCAAATGTTCAAAGAGTTTATACAATTTTGCGAATCCTCCCTGGTCAAGAGGCACATGTTGGCCAGATATAGTCAGCGATGGTTTGGTGGGTGACCAAGGGAGAGACTATTATAAAACTATATCAGAAATGGCCTCTCTTTCCCCTTTGTAAAACATCATAGTCTTACCTCACACGGTGAATCAGGCGATCTCGGACTTTGACAATACAGACCGCTAGGAGTCGCGTGTGCAGAACTGTGACGTGTGTGATTGCTTTCAGGGACACCTTGGGGGTGGTTCGACATAGCTGTCGGTCTATGAGAGACGGTTGATATCGCTTGACAGGACGAGGATCGATGAGGTTGAGGCAACGGTGACGAGTTATTCACAAACGTTGCATTAGGACTATGACGATCTAAATGCTGATCATGGTTAAAGTGTTGTATTATAGCTTGTTGATTGTCATGTCTTGGCGAATGAGACGAGGTTTGTTTTGCATCCAACAGCCTTGTGAGGCGAGATCCATGTTGTACAGTGTCACCTTCTACCATTTTCTGCAAAACGACTGAAGACCAGCTTACGGATGGATCTGCAAAGGAAGTTGGATCGACGTAGGGTGCAGATATATTCTGGCCATAATACATCTTCTGCTGTTCTTGATGCCGCATCCACATAGATGTACTGAGCGTTTGTAATAATCCAAATGGACGGGCTCGTTCTGCAGTAGCTGCTCTCAATTTTTCACCTAAAAATTATATGAGGAAACCGAGAGTAAGGTTTGGGCCCGTTTGCTGTTACCCGTTGGATCAAACTCTACTTTTATTGATCCAGTCGAGCATAAATTCAGGCCATTGCCTTTCTCTATTGCACGACAAGCCGCAGCATATCCATCAGGCGCAAACGTAACACGTGCGATGCCGAGAGAGCAATTCGTTGTAGGACATTTTTCGATATCAACTCTCTGAACATGCCCGTATACATAGAAACAAGTCGCAATTTCCATATCATTCATGAGGGGTGAGAGATTGGAAACAAGTACAGTGGCAGACATGCTTGGTTCAAAGGTGTGCTCGTCACGCTGTATACATCGTGAGGGTCCGTTCTGTATTAAGTATAGCGCTGTTACCTTGAAATGTGCGCGTTGCAATAGTGATGCGTATGGAGTGCATCCCATGGAATTCGACTTTTCATAGGTGGGGTGTGCCAAACGAGGATCTCGAGCGACAATGAGAGGAGATTCCTAAATAATAAGGCAATGTATTGAGGGTCTATTCATCATGAGCAATCGTTTTGTATACATTTTTATCTTGAAACTTGTAGATCGGGCGCGAGAATTGTTTAGTAGTGTTTTGGTCAAGATCAGGATCGTAGACAACTCTGTAATTCCGTGGGGGAATCGTAGCATCGGTCATGACGAAGCAGAAAAAGAGTTACTTGGCGTATTCACACCTATGGCTTTTTAAAATGGGCAAAGTAATGACGCCTATAAATGCAATGCAAATCCTAGTAAAAGATAAAAAGGCGCGAGATACCATGACAAACGCATGAGGACTCTTCACACACTCTTTTTCCGTCCTACGTCAGCAATTTGTTTCTGGCGATTTCAGGTTGAAAATAAAAAGGTTAAGTTGCAGAAACTTTTTTATTTGTACTGGATAGATAATATTTTTATCATGGTAAGTTAAATGAGAGTGAGTGAATGAGTGATTGTGTGTGTTTGTGAGCGTGTGTACGTGTAATATGGGTAACCAGTAAAGGGAATAGAAAATTTCTCTTTAGGGAAGAATGAAAAACTCCAGAAATATGTTGAAAAGGCAACATGTGCAGTAAACAAAAATCATCCACCATCCCAGCCCTTTGTTGACGCGGTAACCATTAACGTTTACCACAACTAATGTGCTAAGGAGGACAATTATTAACCCTCCGCACGATACCAAAATGGTGGGTGCCACATCCAATTGATATGGCTTTCCCGTTAACCACGCTTGATATGTCGCGGATAGACCAACGCCGAGTACCATATCTGCAAATAAAAAGGTTAATTGCTGGTCAGTGCGCTTAAACAGATTTTGGCTTACTCAGCAGAGGCCCTGCGTAACATGCTGAAATGGCCATGGTTGGAAACCCCATCTAAAGTCCAATGATTAACCATAGTTACAGTTATGCAAGTCTCTTTTGCTTGCCTTGGCAATGGCTGTGTTGGCTACCAAATCACCTATGCTGTTCCCCTGCAAAAAAATTTGTATGTCAGTCATCTTGTGTAACATTACCTTAATCTGCCACACATACCACAGCAAAGATCGTCAAGCCCATGACGGCGTCACTGATATCCAAAATAACTCCAAATGCCTAGGTACAGTATAAAACTAGCGTTACACAAATGGAACACATCCTACTTACTTGCAACAATCCAACAATCTCGTTTGCCAGCAAAAAGATCCAATTCAACGAGATAGCGAACCCGGCAAATGATAGAATCCAGTACCACTCAGGTGGTCGATCCTCCTTGGTAATACAGACGACAAACGCCGAAAGGATACAGCCAATTCCTATTCCAATGGGTATGTAGCTTACTGGAATCATGTCATTCACTACAGCATCCAAAGTTAATATCTTCGCATACAAGAGGTCTTTGCCCAACTTACATGCCATCACAGAAAAAACGAAGCAGCATGAGAAAATAGCTTGCGCCGCTAACAACCATCGGCACCATTCTCTGTTCATTTCAACTTCTTCGTCAATCACAGACAACACGTCCTCTGTATATTCTGCCTGTGATGCCGGCACCGTCAAATAATTACTGGTGCCTCTCATAGATGCTCCTTCCGGAAGAGGTTCGTCGTTGACCACTTCGATATCGTCCACTTTGATGTTTTCTGCTTCGGCAACTGGAAGTGTCAAAGTGAATAACAGAACCAAGGGCGCTGCGATCACAGAGCTCAGCATGGACGAGAATGGCTTTTGATTGAGTTCTTGCAAAGTTGGGAATAGAGTCTGCCAAACATCCTGCGCAATGAAATAATATTTTGCAGGCACAGGGATCTTCCCTATCCACACGTTTTCCTGTTTGTGTAAATCGCTCCCAATAAAGTCATCTGGTTTCGGGATGTCCCTAGTTTCTTCACTTCCAGGTGCTGGTAACGCCACAGAAATAGCTTTCTGATCACGCTCTACGGGCGATAGGGAAGAGCCTGTACCCATATGTGACTGTACCAGGTTGTGGGATCGATGATCATTTAGGCAGGTAACACTACCCCTGCTTACCGATTGTTCACTAGCAGAGATAGACGATATGCATTGATTATCACCATGGTTACCGTTGGCCTGTGCGTTTTGCTGATCTAAAAAGTCATCATTCCCCATATAGGGAGGCGCAAGTCTAATCTCTGGTATCGTCATAGGTTCTGGATGGTCGGTACGTGTTGAAGAAGACGTATTTGGAGGGAGTGCGACAGAATGGTTGTTCTGATTTCGAGAAATATAGGTGAAGTAATCTTCCGTCATTCCAGTACCATCAGGACTAGTCGACCGGCGAGGATCTGTAACTATCGGGTGACCAACAAACGTAGATGCTCGCGGTCTCCCTCCATATCTGGACACCATCGAAGGGAAGGATGACTGCGATGACCCCTGCCATATTTGGGGTGGCATCGATGATTCACGACGTCGATCCGTTGACTCAATCGACTGGCTGCTACCAGCACGACGAATCGCTGACACTTGGTCCCGAAACTTTAAACTTTTCATATTAATATGCTTGTTCGCTATATTTCATGTCGAGGTACCTCGATTGCACTGAATAGAGATGTTCTTATTCCAATACGGGGAGTCATCGGATGGCGAGAAAGACGTGTGGAGATCGAGCCATTAGTGCTCGTTGTGCGCAACATGTTCATGGAATCGATGTGGAGTGATGAGCGAAACGATGAGTTGGAAGATATGGGACGAATAACGTGACCAAGATGTTGTTCACGTTCAGGTGCATCCCACTGTTCGGAGAAACCTTGCTCAGGTATAGACAAACGCGGCGGTTTCGCGTTGCGTTCTAGAATGGATGAGAAATACTTGTAGGGTGTGACTATGCATCCATGTTTACCTGGAGTAGTCGGTAGGAGTCTCGATGTTTCAGTGATATGCTCCTCGGTTTGGCTTTGTTTTAATGTGGACGGCTTGCGCTCAAGGCTTGCAGACGCATGTGCATCCGGAAACCGATAGGCACCATAGGCGACGACGGAGACGTACGTAAGATAGTATGCAATTAGAATGCCACCATGATACCAGCAAATGCGGCGATGATACACGATCCAACTCATTATCATAATTGCTCCCGCGAGAAATGTCGCATCACGCATAAAAGTGATACGCTTCGATTGGAATGGTCGAATGATACCCATAGAACCGGAAACCACAGCCACAATGAAAAATGCTGCACCTATTAGTTCACCTACAGCAAGTGATCCCGAGCCTGAATTCATAGCACTGCGAGTAACCAAATTAAGAAGATATCGGCATCTGCATCGCCACAACCTACCTAAATGTACTAAATAGGTCGGGGCTCCCATTTCCAAATGCCAAGATAGTTACACCCGCCTGACATTTCTTAGCACACAATGTCATAGTGCGTGGATTCTTACCATATTCTCTGATAATTGGAGTTTCGTGGAGATGGTTTGCAAATTCGGACCTAAATTGACGATCCAGAAAATTAAGGTTCGTTCCACAGGCCAACGATCGTCCTGTTACACTCACAGAAAAAGTCCGAAGCGACTAGACCAACAGCTCCAAAAAGTACCAGAAGGCCGATTACCTATATAAAGAGGTTATTATATGCACTTTATATGTAAGATTATTTGCATCTAGATGCAATCAAAATTAGGAAATGAAAAGCCATCGTTACCATGATCACAAAAGAGACAGGTTTCCATAACACAGAGCAATAGTAAAGTCTGAGATAGAAACCGCTGAAGCCGTGACAGGTTGATCGTACGAAGGCGCACTGGTCTTCATGAAGCTCGATAAGGGAGCACTAATAGCGGGTTTTCAGTATGACAAACACCATATAACAGTCTTAACTGCTTTGCGACTTTGAGTCAAAATGGAATGGCTGCTGCTTGCATAACCAGCAAGCGGTGAGAATGACAGCGTTGCAATGATCCCAAGGCAAAGGATCAGAATAGCAATCTTGGGAGACATGGTGGAGAAGCGTGTCCAACGAAGACGAAACGAAGGAGGGAAAAAAAGGGAAGTAGCCCATGTTTGGCGCACTCTTTACTTTACAGCCTTTCTTGTTCCAAGTTGGACATTTCGGACAGTCAAACTGGCTACCGGACCTCTGTCCGCGTGACAAACACAGTTTTTCCATAAAAAAAATGCTCGGTTAACCCCCATAGCTATAGCAAAAGGCAACTTTTCATTTTCCGACGGAATCAACGGAAGGGAAATTAAAATGATCCTGTGAGAAGTACAATAGCTTTCTTATCAGCAGGAGCGTTTAACATGAAGTGCATTCCTTCAATGTATAGGAAATAGGAAGAAATGGCGCTCACCTTCATTTTACTCGATCATGTATCGTTTATTTTGGCTGCAAGCCATGAACACGAACATCAAACCAACGGGATAATGAACCCGCTGATTTAAAAGAAAAAGTAAATATATCTAAATTAAATAATAATTTGCACTTCCTACAACAAATTCTCCTTTGACTGATAGGATAGTCAGTCTTCTAGTAGCAAGTAACTCAATTCCTCTGCTCAGAGGATTGGTAGGTAAGCGGCTGTGGATGCATAATAGGCATGCATGGCATCGCGGCAAACAGTAATCAGCAGACTGCTGAACATGAGGGAGTAGTATGTGAGAAGAGCTATTACTTGGCATGACGACGACAGACGTAGGAAGGCGATGGTACTTTGTGGTGCGTTCCTCGTATCGCCTTCCTGATCGCAGTATGCCAGATGATGGTTATCTTGTGACGCTGACGAACATCGTACTGTATATTTCTTAGAAGGCTTAGGATTAATTATCATTCATTATCCGTATGGACAAGGGCAAACGGGTATATGATTCCTAGTCGGTATGCAAGGCATGCTGTTATGGCGTACATTATTGGATATTTCCTACCACCCTGTAGCCGATGTTGGCGCTCGCTTCATCGACCATGTAGCAAGGGAGATATTAAATAAATGTTTTGGAAGCGGAAAGGACGCCTTTTGCCATGTGCTGACATTCAATCGAGTTCTAGGTGCAGCTCGTAGTTAGTACCATCAAGCCAGACATTAAATTGCTATGTGCACAATCAAACCCTGTTAGATCCGCGATATTATGCTAACATAACATGCTCTGGAATTAACTATAATATAAGCTATAGCCACCACCCATGCAAGAAGCTGCGTATACAGCATTATCAGCACATTGTAGCTACAAATAAACGTTTATGGTATATCGGTGACGGGATTGACTGTACTCCCTTCCGGTACGATTCGGGACAGCCATCTGTAATAGCAACGTGAGCATGTATAATGTCACACAGTTTTACTCACATTCGTAACTGAACCGAAATAGGCCCCAGCGACAAGCATCTTCAACTACTATATAGTGGTTTTTGCACAACGATTTTTATTGCCAGGAATTGGCTTTGCGTTCGCTCTGGTTGATTTCTATAAATGCTTCCTTATATTAGCCGACGGAAAAATAATCTGTGATCTTTTGTGTTCACAGGTACGAGATATTGCAGTTAGTAACTTGCATATTTTCGTAACCTTGCAGATAGTTTGCGACGGATGGACATTCGTGCGCTACGATGATCCCATCTGGTCATGTGTTTTATCATCAGCATTGTCATCAAGGTATAGCCATTGCACACCATGCATCACTTGCAGAATCATTGGTAGACGTCTTTTGATGTTTGCCCTTTAACGTGGCCTTCACTGCAACGAAATTGTCAGTTAGACTTTAGGAATTCATTGTGGGCATGGATGAACTAGACGGAATCTGACCTCGCGCAGTTGGTCACGATATATTTCATTGAACATAGAAACGATTCTAAAATAAGTAAATAGCATCATGTCCGTACAGCAGGCTTCAATATCAAATCACGATATGCGATATCATCCAGCTCAGCCAAAGTAAAGGTGCTTTCCCAAAGATCTTCAGCAGCAGATAGAAGTTATCCGCGTGCCCTTCACCTTGTCAAGTAGGCCATAGAACCAATAGCGGGAGTGCTTTCATCAAGCAAATCGTCCATCCCGTGTAAGTACTCGATCTGAGGCAATTTGAGGTCAGTCGAGACGTGTTAATATGCTAATCTAGAACGTTCCAAAGAGTATGACTTACAACCTTCCGAGCTGTCGTTTCTTTCTCTCCACTCCAAAGCCTAAAGTAACGAGACTTCGGAATCTCTTAATAGTTCTTGCATGTATTTCTTTTCGGTTAGAATCCGGACGGTTTATCCCTAAATAATATGACAAGGCAAAGAAGTTTACAATACCCGCCATGTCGAGTAACCAACAGCATGTGATGTACTGCTACTGCGATTAAAGATCAGCGCAAGTTAAGATAAGATGTATTCACTGCCGTTCTCTTGAAAGATGGGCCCCCGTTTTGATTTATTTAAATGAACAAAGTGAGCATGACACCCTCTTGCTCTCATGGTGCACCATGTCGGCAAGCTACGCCCAAATTGTATCTTCCATAGAAGTTTGCGAGGTTTCAGTACCATTCCACGTTGGGCGATTAGGACAAATTTGCGTTGACTTCAGGTAAGCCTCGTTCTAAAACATATGAAATTTGGGTACGTTCCTGGGTGCTCGTAGAATGTCTTTCATGCGATGGGACATCCATTGCGGTCGCGATAGTTCTCTGAAACATCATCGTCTTGCATAGAAATGCTTGAACGTAGAAAATTCACTGACACAGATGTATGTATTATCGTTTCTGAAGGCGAATTTGAAGATCTTAATGACGCCAGGTTTGATCGTAACATGTAATTTTGCTTCCAATGGATAGCATGTTGTGATCAGATCACATCAGACTTCGAGTCTATCTCGTACTATTCCCCCTTTTCCTGTCTCCATTCTTAATGCGTTTCTTCCATTGCTCGAGTCTGTCACGCAGATAATTACATGACAGATCTAAGTACACCAGGATACACAAATATTATCACTTTGCTCTCCCATCACGCAAACTCCATGCCTCGGACCTGCACAGCCTACTTTTTATTATTGCAATTGTTTTCTCGTCACTTGTTTAGAACTTCATGTTGTGGGGGAACTGGCCCTTGCTAAGGCTGAAGGTCGACTTCAAGTACTGAACGAGCAAAGGTTGCTTGGCGGCAGCAGCAAGGATTTCCTTGTCAAGAGCCTTCTGGTCGGCAGCCTTGGATTCAGGGAAAGCAGCCTTCTTCTCCTGCATCAAAAAAATAAATAAAATTAAACTCTGTGATCCTGTAATGCCTTTCTTTTTATACCTTTTCGGCCTCAAGGAATTCCTTATCCTTCTTAGCGACAGCCTTCTTGAAGTAAGCATCGTCAAACTTAGCATCAACCTATTAATTTGTCAGACTCTGAATCGCGTTTCACTTTGTTTTCTTATATGGCAGTTACCTTAACGGCGGAAAGATCAACCTTTGTGGAAGTGGCAATGACATAGGCCTGGTTGACACGACGGAGAGGGACACCGTTGACCTTGAAGGGACCAGTGACAAGCAAAAGACCGCTCTCCAATTGCTTCAAGAAGACAACACGCTTACCACGGTAGCGACCAGCCAAAAGGATCAAGACGGTACCAGGGGTGATCGAGGCGCGGAGAGAAGCAGCCTTGACAGACTTGCGAGACTGCTTAGGCTTGGGGATATCCTCGGCGGGATAGAAACGAGGAGCCTTTTGGGCGGGGATGACACGCTTGCCACCGTTCTTGGCACCCTTGACTTCAACAGTTTTGTCGGCAAGTTCCTTCTTGGCGGGGGCAGCGACACCCTTCTTCTGGCGCTTGTGCAATGCCTTCTTGGCGTAGACAGCGGAACGGCTGTAACGGGAGACGCCAGGAGCGAGGAAGCTGTTTCTGGGGGCGTGGGCCATTTCTTCAAAGTACACCTCTACGACGAAACATTAGCCTCTATGCCTCGATTCCGCAAAAATATCTTTCGTAAAACTGTTCAGGGTAAGAATGGTACACGGGCTGAGACCAATGTTGAATGGAGAGCTGGTTCATGTTCTTTTTTCTTGTCCTCTTTTGCTGTCTCATTATAAAATCGAGTCTATCCATTCATTGCAACCATCCATCCGTATCGTCATATGGTATTGCTCGTTCGATGGCCGTATCCGTGTATCTTCTTACCCATCCAGCCCACGAAAGCTTCCTATGATCATACCTTATAGGCCGGGGAGGAAAGAAGGAAGTTCGGGAGGTGCCATAGGAGTGCCATCATCTCCAAACAATTGACAGTCACAGAAATCCCGTGCTTCCAAGCTCATGCCGAAAAGTTCGAACCGGACTTTCGGTTCCGGGAGGCACAATGCGAAAGATTCGGTATACTTGCTACGGGTGGTTGAGGTTGCAAGACTTCTCCAGAGTTACAAGATGTACAGTGTGGGCTGTAACATGGAGAAGCAGCATGAACTGATTCTATTTTACATTGCGACCCAATGAAGCTACGCGTTAACGAATGGACTACTTGGCCAAAACGGCATGTATATGAGCTCATGTATTTGTATGTCATGGCTGGAAGACATATTGACGACGTTGAGGACGAAGTTTGCCGCCACCACGCCGTACATGGCGTTTGATCCTTGACCTAATGCTTGTAGTTTTCGTACTGATGACAATGATGGGAATTGTTTTTGTTGAACCTGCCTTGACAACGTAATCACTTTCAGCATAAGCGATTTGAATGCTCAATTTTTTGGTGAACAGATCCTGTGTGCGTATTTCCTTACTAGACCTCCGAGCATGATAAAAGTTTCGAAGAAAAGGTCTAGCGTTTCTGGAAATCTAATTTAAAGCATCAATTACATCTTGAATGTTCTTTGAAAAGCTTTTCCTGTTCCTTAATATCCGCACGGCGTCGCTGAGATACGATTTCTAATCATGCCTTGTTCACTATTTATACACGACTTCCGCCGTTCACTACTGGAAAAATAATCCTTGTGTTCCGTGATATCGTTTACCACGGAAACTCCATAACAGAGGTGAAAACTCATGATAGATGGAGAACTAATTTAAGAACTATCGTACAATGCCAGAAACCCGTAGATGAGCCTGAAATTGAGGGTATAGACTCATGATCTATTATGGAATCTGCTATCATGGAAATATCGGTTTTCGCGATATTCCTTACTGCGACGTTTTGGTATGAGTTAGAAAGAGGGATCAAGTGACAACATCTTTGGAAAACTGATCTATCAAGGTTTGACATCAGACTTGTTAGGACCTTTCGCAAATCAAAATAGCCTGAGAGAAAGAAATTGAACCGAAATCTAGAAGAATGACTTCAACGATAATAGTCCCATGAACTGCAAAGCAATTGCTACAGCGTAGATTAAGGCCAATGGAAAGGCAGTTTGCGCTTTTTAGTCCAATCAAAATCCCCTGTTAAAAAAGGCTTTTTTCTAGCGAAGGCATCGGCCGGCGCCCTGGGCGAAGAAAAAAGCATTTAAAATATTCATATACCAAAAAGATAGAAAGAATGAACTCACAATGCGTCAGGCAAGGTGCGCTGAAGAAATTGGGAAACCCTGTTGCATAATTATAAATTGCTCTATTATTCTGGTTGTCAAACCAAATTTTACATTATCCAAACAATCTTTGCATCAAGCAGAAGAATCGTCGCCTTTGTTAGCTAGAAGGATAGACAAGAAGGGAAGACTCCTGTAAAAATATACAGAGATGAAGAAATGTTGGTATGATAGAGGGTATAATTATTGACCTTTGACCGCAACATTGAAAAGATAAAGCACCCTAGACTTTCACGTTGTCTCTTACCATGTAAGCTCTCGCCTGTAATTTAACCTAAGGGATCAACTCATTTTTTTTCCTTTATGGAATATAACTAAGGCAACCGTGGAACAGCTAAAAAAGAACAAGTCAGGTTGATCGACACTACGTTTCCCATGCTACGGATTATATTGTCCCTCGTTATCCAAGTACCAAATCACTGGCTTATATACAACGAGAATATTGCTTTCACAATTACTCACGAAATACATGTAAAATTCTTACGCAGTGTGATACCCAGACCAGGTATAGCTTGACTGTTTGTTACTGGTACCTTCCTTCGAGTTTATTGACTTTTATGCATGTCCATTCACTTATGCTTTTAGAAGTATCTAGGACTGGGGAAAGGGGGCTCTACTTATCTAACCTATTTATTCGGTTTGGTACCTATATCTATTTCGTGAGGATAACTATGGGAGATCGTGGTTGCGATCAACTAATAATACAGCAAACGCACTGATCTTCGGGAATTAATGACCGGTGCCTCCTATGCGTGGTGCGATAATCCGATAGAATGCGGTTCCGGTTCATGTCTAGATTTGATTGACTTATTTCATGTGTGTTTGATCGTGGCGAACCATGGTCAAATTGGCTTTTATATGGAGCTGAAGAATCATAATGTGCTTGATTGCTTGAGGATGGGCTGTACAACGTGGGCGACTCGATTACATCCTTCGATGCTGTTATTGAGCTCTCAATTATCCGCATTTCGCCGTCAAGTAGTAGCTGAGTATCAAGACTTGCTTCGCTAGCTTGCATGAGAGATGGGTATCTGTAAAGACCGTAATGGATCTCGCCAGCGGTCATGGTGCCCATGTAGGGATTTGCAACGGCCGCGATATTGTGACCAAATGCTTCGTCGTCACGTATCTGAACTCTAGCCCGATGTTCGTAAGCCTGATCCAGCAGTGCGAGATGACGATTTGACAAACGTTTGCGGTCTACGCCGTTTGTGGAGTACCAGTAAGTCACCATCGTAATACAAGTTTGAGTGGGGAAATATACAAAAGAGAATGAATTGACAACCGCGGCGCATAATAATTGCAGTTTTCTTCGTCGAAGGAGAAAAGAAATATGTGCCAAAAACAATACAAGGAGGGTCACGTAAAAAATAAAAAAAGGGAAAATCAAGGAGGAACGAAAGCATAAGGGAAGGGCGGCGCGTTTATAGCACGCGATCTCCATTTCAGCCATGATTACGGCCATTTGTTTGCGAACCTCGGCAATCGGAGTAAAAACTTTCATTGTTGTTTTCTCCTCTACGCTGTATAATGATGTCTTCTCTTTCTCTTTTCCTTTTTCATTTTCATTTTCACTTTTTTTTTTGGTATGTAAGTGATAAGCCGGTTTTGCTGTTTAGGGATGTATCGCATCCATTTAATTCCCCAAGCGAAGATTAAGTACCGATAGGATCGAACTTCTTCAAACAGCGACAGGTGCTATTGCCTGATAAGGAGAGGGAAAGGCATATCACCACCACCATAATTACTGACCCTCACCCACTTGGCATACCACTAGAGAATAAGGGGTCCGGCGAAGGACATCATCGTATCCAGAAAAAAAAATTACTGATGTAGTTACAATTCTTTAGATTAAGGAGCACATGTTGACTTTCCCCTTTCTCTTGATGCATGTGCGATTATCTTTGGAGTACGTACAATCGGATACCAACCTTGCCACAACATCCTTCTGACACTTTGTTGCGAGGGTAACGGAAGGGAACCTCCGCCACGTGTAAGTAAAAATAGTAATCAGGCGATTCATGGGAAGGATATAGTATGGAACCCTGGACAATTCGATTCCCCTTTTCTTACGACCACCATATGCAAGTCAAACAGGCATGCATCAAATGATCTGGTCTGTGCAAATTTCGAGAAAATTTACATTTTCCTCGATAGCCATCTAGCGGACACGGGTCTCATAATCTAGCAATGGAGAATCAGCATCATAACTACATTTTATTCGCGTTGGAAAAAAGATTGAAGTTATCTTATATTCGTGTTCTACCTGTCTTATTACTCATTTTTCCTTTTTAAAGAAGAAAAAGAAAGAAGAGGAAACATAGGTAGCACAATCTGTCGCCAATATCTGTGTGTCAATGATTATTATAAAAGGTTACAATTTCAACTTGACATGTGCTATGTGCTGGCTGCGAGATAGTGATCGAACGAGAGGGAGTGCACAGCCATGATAAATGTCAATTGGTCTTTTCTGGAGATATCTGTTCTTATGAGACCCTTTTCAGCGTAGAGTTCGCTTGGGACAAACCCCACATGATCTGAACTGGTGCAGAACTATATGAAAATTCAGTAGCTATTTACTTACAGTTCCTATTGGAATTGAACTTTACAAAGTCTTTGACGGGGTATCGTCGAGATATCTTGATTTTTCAATAGAAATAGAAATTTGTTATATGTAGCAACCTTAGAGTACAAGAATGAAGAAGGGAGCGATATTGAGAAAGACTTGTTGTGACATGCGTACATAAATTCACCAACCAGTGGATGGGTCCGTTCCAGTAGTAGGAACGAAAGAATGGTAAGATGGCCCAACAAAGGAGATGCGCTGTTTAGTAGAGATATAGACATTGGTTTGCGTAATTGCTGCTTCTACATCAAGGATATCTGTTAGGCACGAGGCACGCCGGGATACAGTCGACCAAATCATCCAGCTACCGTTTATCTATTGAACGATGTTCTGAGGGACCATAGGTGTTACTGAACTAGTCTGTCTTCATCCATCCCACGATGCTCTTTGTTGAAGTGATATATACCTCTTTGCCAATCACTGAGATCTATCTCTCGAGGAAGGAGTCGGAAATCTCGCTTTGACGATGGGTATCGTTCTAATGAAACACAATGAGTTATTGGAGACCTTCCGCTGGCGTACCTGAGCGTCGTCGGTCAAATTGTACAGAGTAAGACACTCCATCGGTTTGCAAGTAATAGGCAAACACCAACTGCACTTCTGGTTGATCATCTTCAAAAAGCAAAATCATTTGGACGATGGACTTAGAACAGAATGTTGCTTACGTGCAGGATCAAATCGTCGGCATTTCGCTTGGCATTTATCAACGAAGTGTTGTTGAGGCATGTATGTTCTTCGCAGTGGACCTCGTTATAGACCCTAGAATGAAATTATTAGTTGTATATATTGCAGAAACTTTGTTACCGGAAGGCGGTCGGGTACATGCTGATTTGCTAAGCAGGCGTCTCGCAGTAGATATCACAGCATTCTTGTGAGTATAGGAAAATGGCCAATCTGATGGTTGGTCATCGGAAGTAAAGACCGGACTTCCCCATTATATTCCGTACTGTAATGGCTCAAGTGATATATACTGAACAATACCCGGCATGAGCGGAACGGCTTCGTCGACATTCCTACGCAGAGGATGGAAGTACGACATGAATGTTTCGAGAAGATCGATCTGCCATTCCGGCTAAACGACGTAGTTCTGCGTTAAAAAACTTGATAGAACTAGATGTACTTATATCTACGCCTCGGGTCACCATACTGATACGGTTGTTGGCGAACCGGTAGGCTTTGCTCCAAAACATTTTAGTAATAGGTGGGAACCGAAAAGCGTTCTCTGTGCCGAGTCCTTCGACTCAGCGACACAAATGGGGGAATTACTACGGACACTCAGAATCTCTGCCTAGGGGCACTCATGTAACGCGTGTTCGCAAGCGGCTGAGCGAACACCTTACCGAATTTTGATGCAAGTATGACTCTGCTCAAATAAAAGCCGAGTCGTGGGTACCTCTGAAGCTAGCGTCCGTAAGATGAGCGCCTATGAGCGGAGTGTCCATGAGTTAAGCCCTTATCGAGCGCCTATAGGAAGATATCATCCCATTCATCTATCTAAGTCTAAGCAGTCGATCCACGGAGACTCAAACACTGGTTGATATTTGCATATGATCAGATTTCATTAGAGAATTCTAAGCTATCTATTCAACAGTTCTCTAAATTATGTTACATGAGTGTCCCTAAGAGGCAGACGCTAAGTGCCCGTAGCAATTCCCCACCAATGGAGGTTCACCAGGTTAACTGCGTCGCGTTTCATTACATGATATTCTTCGGCAACAAATCGAAATTGTTCCTGTCAATAGCGTGTTAATAAGATATTGACTGTTGGAATGAATACTCACTCATAAGTATTTGTAGTCGTTATTAAGAAAATTTGAAAGCTTTAGATTTCTCGTAACCCTTCCTATCCTACCATCGGTTCGTGGCAAGAGCGATCGACGGTACCGTTGTCGTTACCACTGTCTCAGTGGCCCTTCTTATGCAAGGGACTCCATCAGTTGAACTCAGCGTAAAGCAGCGGGTGACGGAAAGGAAACGACAGAGATCAAAAGATGTTGTCAAAAAAATGACCTATTTACCTGCTTGTTTTCGTTATTATGAGCTGCAGGAAGCTTGTGTCACACTGGACATTCATTGTGTTGCAACTTCATCAGGCGATGTAATTTTTGGCCCTTTAAGAGCATGATAAATCAGTGATTCAGAATTCATCATTCTTACGCCTGCCATTTGAGTTCAGTGGTAGGTTCTAGCTTTTTAGGATTAGCCCGCCAAACCATATGAACCTTAGTATTGTTTAAAGCCTATTGGCCAACGTTTCATCGCTGCGTGCGGTTAGAACCTATTCTTTGTCCGTCATATCGGGAGGATGTTCCTACAGCTAATCGCAAGCAACAATTCCTGTCGGAAACTGGTCTCTGTGGACAGCATTGTCCTGTCCCAAATGAAATGTCCCTTTTATTTTAAGAGAAAATAACCTGGAAGGAACAAGTTTGTAGATCCAAAACTACCTTCATATTGGAAGATAATAAGCGACTGTGCAATGCAGCAGTGGTTAGTACACAGGTAGACTTTGCCACAGTTGGGTCTCGTTGATGTGATAAAATCTTTGTAAAACTAAGTGCACTCGAAAATAAGCAAAAATACAAGGGATGGAAGGAAATCATTCTCGGTAAGATTCAACAAAAACCAGCAGCAAGATATACATGTCGGGCTGCGAGAAAGATTTGCACATTTCAACATGTGTATCCAACTATAGCTCTTCCAAGTAGCAAGAGCATCTAATGATATACTCGCAAAGAAAATCAACGTCGGAAATACAGCAGAACAAAAGGATCCACAAGACGATCATTGCTAACATGATCTTAATACATGATGTCGAGTTCGAGCTTCCAAGAGAACATGGAAGTGTAAGCGCGAATGTCGGAAGAACGAGGTCTGCTGAAAGACAGAGAGGGAAAAGAGGGGATTGCAGCTATACAGATACCGAGCACGGTAGTCGAGAATATGGTCTCAGGATACAGTACCCAATCCTTCACACAAGAAGGTGCAGTGTATGCTATTATTGTTGATGATTCAAACATGATAGCATGGAGCTGCAGAGACTTCATCTGGAGCCAGACAGCATGTAAACATATATTTCTTCTCCAGCGCGGCAATCCTAGTCTAAAGGTCCTCCAACGTATCGCATAAAACCACTCGCATAATAGTTCCTGACGCTTAGCTACTGCTAATAGTGCCCACTTACTCGCACGCCACATCTGCGCCATCCATTCCAGAAGCACGACATGGCACAGTGAATCTCGCGTTGCAAAAAAAGAAACTTGGAACAGCGAATGCGAAACTTCTTGCAAGATTTTCAAAGCAGCAAAGGATGCTCTACAGAAAAGTTGATGGCGACGAAGATGTTGTTGATGATATAGAGAATACTTGGACGTGAAATGTGTGCGAAACACGGGGTGGTGGGCAACAGTTGTGACTCCGATATGTAAAGATGAAGTCAGAAAATTTAATTGGACGGCTCTTCCGTTTCTTCCTTTTCCACTCCACTCCCCACGCATTTGTCTCAATCTCACCATTGTATTCAAATCGTTGCATTTAATGGAGACCTTAGAACAGAGAAAAGATTCAGCGGAAAAGAAGAAAGCAATACTTTCCAGAGCGTGTGACAGTGCACTCGTTAAGTTAGGCGGAAGGGGCTTGTCGACATACAACAGGAATCCGGTCCATGTTACCTTTCAGCAACCAATGGAAGTTGTGCAAAACACGTCACTTCACTATCTGACGTACAACAGGTGGCAACCATGGGCTTTATTTACAGAAGGTCCAGAATTGAATATCAAATCCGCTACGTTGCGAAACCACGTGGCACCGTTTGTGGATTATAAAGTAGAAGTGACCAGAGAACGGCCCGCCTATCCCTCTAGTCGAGGCCTCAAACTACGATCTGTAGATGAAATTTTGAAGGATGAGTATGTTTTGCCTCTCTTCTGTATTTATTCTCGCATTCTGATCAAGGTGTCCCAGGCAATTTCTCCGCGGTGGGAAAAGGTCGGGAACAACGACTCCAACGCAAGCACCGTCAAGGCGCCCAGGCACACCGCCGGTGCAGGAGGAGCCCAATGCCATGCAGAAGATACTGGCACAAATGATGACATCCCGTCGTGAATGCGAACAAATAAAAGCTGCTGAAGCAGCACGTCAAAAAGCAGCACATCACAAGGAGGATGGTTATAAAAAGCCTCCCCAGGCAAAGCCCGTGGTGGAGCCACAGAGAAAGTCACTTCAGGCACAACCTGCCGCGAAAAAAGTATCAAAGAAAGAGTCGGTGGAGACGAATCTATTTAAGAAACCAGCACCTGTCAGTACACAGAGGGCGCAGGCTCCGAGTCGAAGTACGTCCGGCACTACCCCCTCGAAGGCACAAACACCAACGAAATCAACATCACATACATTACAACGAACACAAAGTAATTCTAGTCGTGGTTCCTCGAACTCAGTCCCATCAACGTCCAAAGCGCAGCCTGCGCAGACGAAGTCCACATCCTCACAAAATCGTAAGAAAACAAAGCGTTCACTTAAGATATCCGAGCATCCCGTACGTAAAAGGAAGGAGACGTCGTTATCGTTGTTACTGACGGGTTTGTCATAGGATGTTTTCCTATTAAAGGAACGTCTCGCTCAGGACAGCACCACAGACCCACTGTTGTCAAGGACCATTGCCAAGCTACGGTAAGTAAAGTGGAGGGTGACGGATGATTTGTAATCCATGTACGTTTCAGTGAAAAATTCAGCAAGAAAAAGAAAGTACGAGAACGACCTGTCCTTCGTCTTCACATTTCTTTACACTTGGCTCGTGCTGTCAAACGGCCTGCAGACGAAGAACTCACGAATAACAAAGCGCAGGTAAAAATGTATAGCTGTCCATCATAAACAAGTGTTGACACATATGGGTTCATCAGCGTCCGCGTATCGATACCCAATCTGAGGAGGTACGGCCTCGGCATGCAGGGAAAAGGCCGACTGTATACACCGAGGATCCACGATCCAAATACAATATTCCAGCAGGAACCATTCCAACAGAGTTTATTCGTTCGATGAAGATCCCGAAACGATCAAAGCAGACGTCAGAAAAGAGGTCACCAGCCCCTCAACCACAGCTTCCATTGGAAGTAGAAGCAGAGAAACAACAGACGACATCACAATCCCGCCCAGAACTAGAGAAAGTATCGCCAGCATCTCAGTCACAGCATAAACATGGTGAAATAGAGCTTGAAGAAGGAGAGACAATTAGCGGGGACGAACGGGCAGAAGAGAGTCGTCCGGTATCTAGGCGAGAAAGCGATAATAACGGTAACCATCGTCACACTACCAGGCGAGATTCGCGCCGTTACAGTGATGAAAAATCCAGTGAGCGGCCACCGAAACGACGTGAAGAACGAGATGATGATAACCGTCGACATACATCCCGACGTGATTCCCGGCGTTACAGTGACGATAAAGTGGGTGAAAGACAGCAAAAGCGGCGCGAAGAACGAGAGGATGATAGCCGTCGATATACATCAAGACGAGAGTCACGGCATCATAGTAGTGATAAGGCGAGTGAAAGACAAGTGAAGCGGCGGGAGTCCGATCGTCATGACGATGACAAGGTTCATGAAGAACGGCGCAGAAAAAGAGGTCGGCACTACGACGATGAGAGATCTGAAAAAGGCCGGACGTCGAATAGTAGTAGTGTGGCGAACGTGGAAGAACGACAGGACGAATCGCGTACGTCAACAAGTCATTCTAGCTCTTCTTCGAGCGGGGAGAAGCGACATGAAGAGAACCGTACAACAGCATCTCATGCCGGCGCGACTTCAAATTCAGATCGACGACATGATGAAAAGCGAGGATCAACAACAACATACCCCAACCATACTGCTTCAAATGCAGATAAACGACACGATGATGATCATGTGTCCGTTACATACCCTAATCCTATTGCCCAGAACAGCACAGATAGACATAGTGAAAATCGCGTCTCCACAGCGACTCCTAATCATACTACTCCGAACACAGATAAGCAACACGAGAACCGTGTATCTGCTAACCACGCCGCCCCAAGCGCGGACAAATCACAAAATGAGAGCCGGGCTTCGGCAAAGAATTCTAACCACACAACTTCGAGCTCGGATAAACAGCAGAGCGAAACCGCAGCTTCGAAATCGCAATCCAACAGTAGTTCTACGGCTGGAGATAAGCAGCAAGATGGAGACAGCACGTCAACGACGTATCCTAATGCTACCGCACCCAATGCAGAAACCTATGATCAATTGCGCGTGTTTAGCTTCATGTAAGTCATGTGTTTGTCTTTTGTTGTCATGAGCTTGACAATGAACAATTTCTTTATAACTAGGTTCCAAAAACTCGCGACAGCGCATAAGCGTCGCGGTGATCAAGCGGATTCAGAGATAAAATGCATTTTGGATCATTTCCATGCATTTTTGAACTATATTCTTACATTCTACTTTCGCGACAAACTTGGTCAGGACAACAGCCAGAAGAATTGGGAGACTTTGCACCCATTTTGTGACGTTCTCCTAAGCAAACTTCGTGTCCGCAGAGAGATGGAGCTTTACGGACTGTGCCTACGTATGAAGGCATTGGTGCATTTCCACACGTTTAGTCGTCGTGAAGTGTGTGTGCGTCAAAAGATCTCTGTATTGCATGACAAGGACAAGGCGGTGGATAAACAGAAGGTGGAAGACTACAGTAGAGATGCGGATCGTATATTCAATGAGCACGAACAGGCATATGGCGCTCTCCGTGAATCTGAAAAGCATTTGAGCTTTGTCGATATCCAAAAGAAGTTCCCGGACAGCTTTGAGAGAATTTGTATTAAAGGTGAGCCCGGGCCAGGGATCGTCTTGGGTGGAGAAGCCGGGACTACGGTTGCACCGATGTTTCCCTTGACTCCCTACTCCCGTCTTCACCACGCCTGCATCATGGCCAAATGTATTCTAAGTGAATACATTACGATACACAAATTAAGCTATCGTCCTATCACGAATATGGACGATTATATGTAAAAAAGAAAAAAAAAGGAAAAAAAAAGCTAAAAAAAGTTAAAAAAGTTAAAAAGAAAACAGTAAAGTCTTGTAATTCACAAGTTGTAAATTTCTGACATTCTTCGGGAAGAATGGCTTATCTTTGCTGCGACACTTTGAATAAAGTAGGTACTACCAAAGGGTTCCCCTTTTTGGGACAAGTACAGCACAGCCAGAAAGGTTCGGTTCATTTGAGCGCGATATCCATAAGGAGTGACTGCCACATTTTCATCAACACATGTGTAACACAGTTGGCTGTCATTGACATTTGGTTGGAAAGCTACCTTTTCTGATTAACCTAAGGGAAGGGTCAATGTGGGCTTAGAATGCTTTGCCACCGAGAGGAGAGATAAGGATAACTAAAAAAAAACACAGATGCTTAATCTTTTTTAGAAAGATATACATCTTACCTGAACAAGAAAAGTCTGAATTAATTATCGAAGATAAGCCAGGCTGAAAAAAAAAGGACCCTATCAATGGCATGCATCGCCAACTTGGTAGTTCCGCCATGATAACTCCGTTGCACGCAAAGTCAAGGTGTTATCAACCAAGTCGGATAATGCACAAAAAAGGAAAAAAGAAGACCGTTTCTGATGTGAACACCCTTTTTCTTTTTTAACAACGACAATGGCATCGTGATATGCATATTGCATTAGTCATGCGCCATGTCATCTCAGTATTCTTACTACAGTTACATAAGACGAAGAAGGAATGCTTTAAGTTTATTCTTGTAAACGAGACACTTGGTCGTGAACACAAAATTGACTCAATTGCGCAAATGGCCGATAATAGATTGTAATGTATGTGCACGTGCCGCTTTGCGCAATGCTAACGAGGAATGACCCATTGCAAAATCTGTCAAAAGGGATTTTCTGTTCAAAATGATTAAGCTGAGTTTCGCGGAGAAAGGGAAAGGTAGATTGCATAAAGTGAACTCCTTTCTGTGGTTAGTGCCAAAAAAAGAAAGTTCAGATTAAACAGATCGCGCTGGACCGTAGATATCCCATTAGCTATCAAGACAGAGATACATAGCACTCTTTGCGTTTGTTTCTACCAAAGCACGATAAGGAGTAATAGATGCTGCTTTTTTTTTCTTCATGAGTAGTTGTCTCGCTTCAGAGACTCGGGTAGAAGGATAGCTTTTCTTCTTGTGTTACATAAAACTCCTCTTAACGATTCAATAAAACGTACGCCGGCATGTTTCAGGCATTGCATTAGAAGTACGCCCTCAATCACTTTCCATGAAAAAGAAAAGCTCCGTCGTCCTCTTCCACTTCCATCCTTTTCATAACTCAGGTGCTTGTCTAAATACCTCATTACTCAGCTGGTGGAAAAGGGGTGATGCGTTTCATAATCGAAGAACTTTCCATCGATACAGAACATCATTACCTCCCATCGTGTAGTCCTTGTGAAATTTTGCTTCGACTCGCTTTCTCTGAACCTTTTCCAAAGTAGAACCTGTCCCGATCGTCTATTGCCTCTTTTAGTCTATACGCTTGGAAGCCCAAGGGCAGCATAATAACCTTATCCATCATGCACCCGTTTATCCTGAGTAATCAAACTATTAAGAGGAAAATATTTTTTTGTGACACCCTACCAAACCCGTTTTAATAAGTGTGCTACACTTTAATGAAAAACTCTTGTAGAGAGAGCGCTAAGTGGTACGACACCGCCAATGTGCTTTCTGACAGTATAATCATCCAAACGGGTTTGATCTTAAAAAAGTCATGTGTGTATCTTGGAGACTATTATCATGTCGATCATTTTTTAAGAACAAATAGCTGCAACTTTTTTCTCTGAAGCTATATAAACCCCTTTATTCATTAGAAATCCCATTCTTTATCCATCCTTGCTTTTTCTCTCAAATATGTCCTTCGCTCTGTCGCGCTCTGTTGTTGTCAAGTCTTGTCGCTTAGCCCGGGCCTACCGAATGGTTCCATCTACGCCTCAGGTGGCTGCAAACCAAAAACAAGCAACCCCACACATTCAAGATCACGACGAGCATAGCGCTATTCACGCCCTCTACAACAACGAGAACCAGTCCATGGAGCACTATCAACATTTCTCATCACCCGTGCATGCCGCGGATCATATCCATGGCGCACATACCGAACAAGTCGTTTCCTCTGCCGACACTTTCAGCCCTACATTTAACACCGTGTTTGACGAATAAGCCGCCGCACTTGTCCCTTCTCAATGGCGCCTGTGCCATGTACATAGTCATAGCATGTCCATCTCTTAGTCTTATCCCCCATTCAAAATATTCTATAACTTTTAACTTGTCTGAAATGAAAACGAATTGGCCTTTGGCTGGCTTAACCATTTATCTTTTATGTGCTTGTTCTATTAATTTTTACTTCAAGAAGCAAAAGCGCAAATAGAAGTAGTGTGTAGTATATGCGTAATGTGTTTCAACGCGGATTGCGCAAAGACCGTGGGATAAAGTAACCCCATCCTACAGATGCTGAGAATTCTAACTCACATGAACTCCTGGCTACCGTTTCATAGAAGCTATTTACCGGCACAGCACTTCGCTCCCGTGATATGTCTAATCAATATCTGAGAATCAAATGGAAAAGACGTTCAAGTGGCAGTAGGCAGAACACCACTTCGTCAAGTGTGGGGTTTGAAATAAAGTTCTATTTACAAGGTTTTACATACGATTCTACGCCAGCTTCAAGTTATTCGACGTGAGCCTCAGAGAAATTGATGCAAATAAGAACTTACGAATCAACGACGCATACTGGATTTTTCCTTGGCCCTCCGTGGACACAAAATTTATTTAGAGCGATGTAAAAAAGCGTGCGATAAATAGTATAAACGAGGAGGACATTCTCTTTCGTCGCGAATGAACTACAGGTGATTTTATCACCTTATACATACTTTACTGTTTGATAAGAAGAGATAGATTGCTTAGGAGAAAAAGAAGGTAAACTTTTAGTAACTTGAGCTAGTCGTCTAGATAAAGGGTATATTGTCGAGAGCATCCAACGTCTCGTCCAGATCGGCATCATCAAACATGGTTTCACAGACCACTTTATTCGGCGGCAGTGGGGGTGGCGGTGGCGGAGGTGATGAGGCGGCTGTGGATGTAGATCCACACTTCCTGCTTTCCATGCTTTCAAAACTACTGCTCCTGCTGAGCAGGGTTGGGGTGCTTGCAGACGGTTTTAGTGCGGGTGGTCCTGTCGGTTTATGATGTGATTGAGACTTTGAGGATCGGGTCAAGCTTTTCAGGATATCGCGTTTTCGTCGAGGTGGAGGAGATTCCACCACAGATTCGCTTGGTAGACTGGACGAGTCAGGCACGATTGGCTTCGGTTTCGGAGAAGTCGGTGGTATTGTGACATCGAGTTCCGGAATCTCAATGTCTGGTAATCGTGGCTTCCAGAAATTCCAGTCATTGAACCGCTCTTGGATGGCACTCTTTTTCAATGGTGGAAAGATCTGGTCCACGAGGTCATTGAGATCGATATAAGAAGACTTGAAACCTTGAAGCAGCTCCAATTTCAAGTCGCCATATGGATCAATCGTAAATATACGCGACTCAGGGACATCTACGCTACGATATGATACGGCGTCCGTGATACGATTCCCAAAACCGGCGTAGAACGGTTTCCTGTCGCCGAAAAGTCGTCGGACATCACGAAGACAGGCCATTTTAAACACTTCTGGCTTGCGCATAATGACTTCACGGTGAAATGATGCAAAGAGGCGATCGGGCGACATAATGACCGGGCCATCAGGAAGCTGGTATTTGTCCTGTACCACTTTCTTCAGATATTCACGCGTGTAATCAGCCTGTCCAATCGCTCGGCTTGTAAGGTACAAGAATTTGTAACCATTATTATGTACATCTGTGTACAGCTTGGCTATTCCGTCATGAGTCCAATCTTTACCGATCATGGTGAATACGTGACCGAGTGTATCTGATTTAGTAATCGTGCCATCGATATCAGAAATCACAATCTTGACATCGTGGTCCCAGAAGAACACCTTGGCTGCGCATGTGGCGGTACCGAGATAGGACGTGACAGAAAACGTGATGGTATTTACACCTTTCTTAAGCTGAAGGTTTTTTAATTGGTCAGACGTCAACCGTAGCGTCTTCGCATAACGTTTTCTGGGATAAAATAACGGCTCTTCATGTACTTCTGCGGATGCAACGGGCGGTTCTTCCGTTTGCCAACCGACAGAGGTTGCCTTGGTCGTCGTAGTGTAGGTTGTCACATGCTGCTCGTCGTTCGTTGCGTCCGCAGTTGATCCTTCCAGAGGTTCCGCAGCGGCAGTGGACGACCTACTCCACCATTGGCGCCATCCGCGACCGAAGGACAGGGTATCCCTATTTTCCGCGATACCCTCCTCTTGGTCCTCTTTCTCCTTCTCTTCCTTTTCATCATCTTGTTCTTTCTTTGTTGTCAATGGTTTGCGGAATACGAGAAGGGAGGTGAATAAAGATCCTGTCTGTCCAGCAGCGTAGTAGCGCTCCTCATAACGAAATACAAGGCGTCGGTCATTCAGAAGATTTGGATTGCGAAGAAAATTATCAAACGTGATTTGTTGGTCTGCAAAAACCTTGCTGTTTTCTTCCTCATCACAACCAAATGCGGAAAGACCGCAGAGACTCATCTCAATACGGTACACCTGGCCTGATTTCATTTGCACCCGAAGTTGTTCGTCTAATTGTTCAGCATTATCGTTCTTTTCTCCGAGAGCTGTCTCCTTGGAAGGATTCTTCGCCTCACAGGCTGTAGCGTTACGTGATCGGCCCCATCCCCAAGAATTTTCCTGTTTCGCATTCTTTTCTTCACATGCAACTTCGCCGATATCAAAGCCAGGTCTCTCCGCAACGTTACACAATTGGGTTTCCGCATTCTCTGCAGCTAATTCGGCAGAAAGCGGGTCACTTTGGCATTGTCTCTTTGCGTCTCTTGTCGCTTTGTATCCAGCCATATCAAGCATAATCGCTTCCCCTTCCATGTGCTTGACCTTGGTATCATTTTTCGTCTTATCAGGATACTCAGATGTACGTGTGACATCCATGTGAATACCATGGGGATCGCCATTGGCAGGTCGTACAATAAACGATTCCTTCGCTATCGTAGTGGTAGTGACGGAGTCGGGAAGAATGCGTTCCAGTAAAGTGGAACCGTCGTTCATCTGATAGACGTCGTTTTGCGGTGTCTGAATTGTCAAGGTCGGCTGCTGATTCGACTCATTAACATTCTCAGTGGCTCTGTGTCTAGTGATAATGGTTTTGTCCATTTGCTCTTCAATAATCATCTTTGGCGATTGCAATTCGAGCGTTATTTCTTTGTTTTCCTTCTCATCCTCGAAATTATCAACAGTATGCTCGGGTATCTTTTTGTCATCTGTCGGTGTGCATTGTGTGAGGTTTGCAGATGATCCATGCAAAAGAACGTACCTTTGGTATCTTTAGAAGCTTCGCCGATATTGAGATATGGTGGTTCCTGATGTAACGATAATTTAGTGCCTGAACAGGATGAGACATTTGACACCTACGTCGTCGTTGTTGTCTGCTGCCATCAAAGGTGAAGTCTGAAATTCTTCAGGCACGTCGTGATCTGTTTCAAAGACAAAAAATGCTTCCCCTGCCTCTCCAACTTTCATCAAGTACGGTGCCAATTCACCATTCACTCTGATTTCGACCTAAAGATAGGCATAAGTCTACTTTGTCACACGTTGAACATAATGTGATTTTCTTCAGAGAAGAATTGGAGTGAACGAACGAACAACCCATATCCCCAAAAATTGGCAAATTTCTCCTACCTTTTTTTCCTGAGGTCTAAGAACCGACAGCTTTCCAAATCGTACATGAAAAGGTGAGCTCAGAAGTTCGCCGTCTGGCTGTTCTACAACCACAATGTCGATAGATCCTGACAGTGTCGCGGGATTGATCTCATTGTAGAAATTGTTTATGCTGGTTATAAGGCTGCCGATTTTTCCAACGTACTCCATACTAGCTTTATGTTAGCATGTTACTGCTTTAATAGAGCGCGTTTACTCCAGTGATCCAATGTTTCTGCTGACATGAGACCCGAAGCATTGCTCAACTGGACGCATCGCTAATAGAAGTTGAAAAAAATAGTCATACCAGTGCTAACGACCTGCAAATGTCATGCAGATTAACGAGAAAAGCAGCATTCCCAAGCCAAAGCTTCCCATTAAAAAGGCAGGTCAGAATTATCGAAGAAGCCTTTTGATTGGACAGGAAAGAAGTCTGAGTGTGAAAAGGTCCGTGGTGATTTGGAACTGAGATAACAGAGAAAATGAAAGTTTCTTCGGTGTCGACAATTGCAAATCCGCTGAGCAATGATTCGTCCGTCGCTGAAAGTAAAAAGAGCGACATTGCATTGTTGAGTAAAGAGGTAACGAATGGATTGCGGTTGTGCCTTCGCCCTTTGCTCTTTGATAATAAAAAAAAGCGAAAAATCTGTCTACGGCCGCTTCCATTTAATGGCATAAAAGAAGGTTACCAATTGTAGCCTCTAAGAAGGTAATGAATTTAATAGCATACTTTTGAGAGAGATTCTTTTGGAGCATTATTTCACTTTTGTAGATTGCCTATGAAGGTGTTCCAAAAGCATATTATTATTTGAAATTCCCTTTCACTGGCTAATGAATGCAATTTTACACCCTCTCTATTCTCTATCTTGCCGATTACAAGACCAAGAAGATCCAGTATACAGGAACGCAGCCTCTGTATTCGCTAGCGTCATGGTTGGATGTCCAATAGAAGCTTAATTTCTATTTTCTTTTCCCCAGCTGTGCCGAAATAGGATGACGTACAAGACCTACATGAAATTTGGTTGTATCGTTATTCGGTGGACATCTCTACGATTATGGTGCTTTGACAGGCATGCACATTCTAACCATCAGAAGAAATCCAAGACGACGATTCAATATATTAGGATGCCATCGATACTGTAGAGTTTAATTGATCTTCAATGGCCCCCTTTTGTTGCATAAGACAAAGTCCTTTAAAAAATGCCCACCAGCCAATAACCTCAATTGCCGATCGATGAACATAAGGTCATTGATGACGTCCATAACAGCGAAAGTGTATGGGCATCCGGCATGTGTGTACTCTACATGTGATCTCCCTGTCCAAGCGTACTTATCCATAGATGCGCAAAAATGCGTCAAGGACGAGCTTTGCCCGCTCATACTCCATCGTCTTAACAGAAATCACTGGTAACCGTCAAGGTCAATATAACTGACAATTAAAAAAAAGGACTGAAACTATCACAAACTATAGTTGAAGGGTTGACGCTAACTGAAATGTGAAATGGTAAAGTTTCGTCCATCGAAATACCGGTTGGCATTTTCTGAGTCTTTCGTGTAGTGGCTTTACCGCACCGTCGGGCGGGAATTCAAATAGGGATCGGATATGGTATAGTCCGTAAGTATGGCATGGATTTTAGAACGGTTTGGTATCGAGCAACCGCTTCCAGTTCGGTCAGAGCCCAGTAGATATGTCAGTAGCAACGTTTTCTTTTTTTGCAGCTTTTTATTTTTATTTTTACATTCGTTGACTTTATTTTACATTTAGAAAGTTACCAAAGCAACTAAAGCAGTAAGCGACAATAGACAGAAGGATACAGCATAATTGGCATTAGCTGCACTGGGTTTTGTTGTAGCTGCAGGAGGTGGTTGAGAGGGTGCGTTCGTGGGAGCCGCAGAACCGCCCGAAGTTACTGCGCCAGTCGAAGAGGGACTCGCTGTGTGGGAAGCGCCAGGGTGTTCGGTAGTCGAACCAGCCACAGGAGTGGTCGTAGCATGAACTGTGGAGGAACCATCGGCAGGAGTGGAAGAGGGTTCGTTTGTCTCTGATTTTGGAGTGCTCTTTCCGCCAGAACCTGGTGCGAAACAGACGGTCTTCTCACAATCTCTAGTCGTTGGAGGAGCATCCTGAGCCAAGACCGTGGCGCAGAATAGTAGTGCAATAACTAAAAAGCACGTTAGACGGTTATAACGAGACATATCTAATGATTGCAAGGCAGAGTAAAAGAAAAAGCAACGACAGAAGCTGTACCTTTATAAATGAGTTACAATTCTGGCGTACAGACAAGTTCCGCGATGTACGATCGAGGGGCTGTAAAGCGGTAATCACTTTAAATGGTCATTATTTCTATATTGGCGATAGTATGGTTGGACTTGTGCAAGGTATTATGTAACGAAGAAGGCTTCGAAATTCATTTTTGCTCATTAAATCTGAAATTCCTGGGCTTTGGTTGTACCACCATCACGGAGGATATGATCCACATGAGGGGATATGGATCGTCCAGTTCGGTTTGACAGCCGAGAAAACTCGGGTCTCAGAAAAAGACAAAGTTTGTCTTATATATACCCGCTATAGGACGGACTACGGACCAATATTGTAAGGAAAACTATGTTCATGAGATAGTTTACTAGCAAATGCTATTCGAATGGTGCAACAGCATGACAGTAAAAAAAGCTCCGTAAGACGGAATAACGCAGTACCGGATCAGGCATCTTGCTCGGGGGGACAAAGATCATCATTCAAAAACAGTTAATGCTGAACACCATCGTTCCTTTTCCCTCGGCCCGATTAAGAGCGCTATCGGAGTTCAAACAAAAACATTTCTCCATTTAGGGAAATTGCTTGTTCCACAAATAGACGGACTTGCGCAGGGACTCGATTGAAATCAAGCTTTCAGCAGAAGCACAACAAATATCAGATAACAGCGTAAGTAAAATGATGGGTCACCGAGAATTTTGCCGAGTGCATGCGAGAACGAGGGGGAAAGGCAATCGACACCCAAGTAGGCCGGCAGACATCACATGTTCCACGGAGCACTCGAATAAAAATCCTTCCCAAGGTAATTACCGACTACGCAAACAATGGGATGATGCATAAAAACCCTGACTGCTGGTACGTTGCCTGCCGTCTGCGCCACCTCCCTTTCCAGAAGAGATAGGCAACAATCAGTGAAAGACGGTAGACAGCGGCCACATGTCTCTTTCAAGTTCGGTAATAGAATTAGCTTGGAATAATGATTGCGCAGTAGTGCGAATGATGTTGAAAAAAAAAGTCCTTTACGGGAAGACCTGTTTCTATAAGAGATTGCGGATACATGCAGATACGCAAAATTAATGCAAACTTCGGACAACATAGGAGCCGACAACGTATTTAAAGTTCAAGTACAGATCTCACTTTCTTCTCATGACAAAGGGAGATGAAAATTCGTATCGGCGGTGGCTACAGGAAAAGTTGCTCCCAAAGGTTATCAGTTTGACAAGATAATGCTGATCAACCTAGGCTATGTCAAGAAAGCACGTGGGTTGCCACTGCTTTCCAAACGATCCGTAGAAGCAGTTTGGTGTCGGCTTATCTTTACGGCAAATTTAATTACCGTGATCCTTGGGCACAGAATATGCTGTTTCTAAACGAATGATCCTCAAAAAACGTACGTTTACGTCCTCTGAAATTTATTTTTCCTTATCATTGGTCCCTTTCGTTGGTATGGTGAGTGTTGTCAACGTAGTGTCATATAGACGTATGAGTTGTCCACTCGCAAAAGTGTCTTTTTCTGTTTCAAACCATGAGACTATTTGACGCTGTCAAACTGTATGAAGTTGTAATTGAAAGCATCCATGTGGTTTAGTTACGCCATGGGACTTCTTGATAGGAACTTGGTTTTGACCTCTGTCGAAACGACCCTTTCGCTCTTGTTATCGGTACAATTACCAAGGAAGTTGCTCTTTTTCCGCCAGGTACGGACAGTGATCGAGATATGCCTTAAAAGAGAACAATGCGAATATTATAAACAATGGCACTACACAATGTACATTTGGTACAGGAAATATGCAATAATTGGTAAGATCATGTTATAGTTGGGGGGATCCAAAAAAAATCGATGGCCCACATGGCGGACTCTTCCTGTTCTTTTAACCGACATGTTTCAGTTTGAAAAGTTTGCCCACCAAAGGAAAAAGTAAACCCATGGTTTAAGAATGCCGGAAAGCGATAAGCGCATCTGCCAATTTTTTTTTACTTCTCTTTACCTTTTTTTTTTGTACATCTCTTTACGTTAACTACATCCCCATAGAAAACTAACTTATCCTTTTCTGCCATGGCTGACGACCCGAACGCAGAAAAGACTCAAACGGCCAATCAGGAGCCTCCCACTACCGAACAAGAGCCCAAACCTCCTGTAAACGGCGGGAACATCCAAAACTTAACGGTAGAGGAACTATATGACAAGGACAAATATGATCTATCTACTATGGAACCTGGTGATGTATTTTCACTTCTACAGTAAGTCCATCTAAGGATCAATCGAAAAATCATCGACTGAATACAACGTAAGAACCACACCGGAAGGCCTAACTTCGCAGGAGGCTGCGGCACGGATCGAAAAGTTTGGCCACAACCGTTTAGAGCAAAAAGAGGTGAACCCAATCCTTCAATTTCTAGGATTCATGTGGAATCCTCTTTCCTGGGTCATGGAAGCCGCTGCTATTGTTGCGATCGCCGTATCCAACGGTGAAGGCCGTCCACCCGATTGGCCAGATTTTATCGGCATCGTTTTGCTCTTGCTGGCCAACTCTGTCATCGGTTTCCTCGAAGAACGTCAAGCTGGTAATGCAGTCAAGGCGCTGATGGAATCGCTGGCTCCAGAGTGTAAAGTCAAGCGTGACGGAAATTGGCAAACAATGGAGGCTGCAGAGCTGGTACCAGGAGATGTTGTCAGTATCAAGCTTGGCGACGTAATTCCTGCTGACGGCCGATTGATCAATGCTCATGGTCAAGTATCAATTGATCAAGCAGCACTTACTGGCGAGTCTCTTCCCGTTGGCAAGGAAGCTGGTGATGAAATTTTCTCTGGTTCTACCGTCAAGCAGGGTGAAGCCGAAGCAGTGATCATCGGAACAGGATTGAATACTTTCTTTGGCCGCGCTGCAAAACTTGTCGGTGACGCCGGCGATGACATGGGCCATCTTCAGCAAGTTCTCGCAAAAATCGGTAACTTCTGCCTTGTCAGTATCGGTATCTTCCTTGTGGTCGAAATCCTCGTGATGTATGCCGCATTTCGCTACAGCTATCGTCGGGGTATCGATAATCTTTTGGTCTTGCTCATTGGTGGAATTCCAATTGCTATGTAAGTCTCTACTGAGATTTAAGTTCAAATTTTTTGACGGACTATCAATTAGGCCAACTGTATTGTCAGTCACTCTGGCGATCGGTGCAAAGCAATTGGCGGAACACAAAGCCATTGTCACTCGAATCACAGCCATTGAGGAAATGGCAGCAGTCACCATTCTGTGTTCTGACAAGACGGGTACACTGACATTGAACAAGCTCATTGTGGACAAGCCTACCATCAAAAAGTATGGTGATGCGGATGCCGACGAGATTATTTTGATATCATCCTATGCTTCCCGTACGGAGAATCAAGACGCTATCGACTTCTGTATCACCAATTCGCTACCTGATCCTAAGCTGGCTCGGGAAGGCATTGAAGAGCTAAATTTCATGCCGTTTAATCCGACAATCAAACGTACTGAAATCACCTACAAAAGGGCATCGGACGGCAAGGTGCTTCGTGCAACTAAGGGAATGTCCCACTTTATTCTGGACCTTTGCACCAGGGACAAGACGGAAGAGCAGATTCAAGCGTTAAACGACGATGTAGACGAATTTGCGTCGCGAGGTCTCCGGTCACTTGCTGTAGCCGTTGACGAGGTGCCAAGCGGTCAAGCAGAAGGTGAAGGTCTTGGCTTCCGTCTCATTGGGCTCCTTCCGATCTATGACCCACCAAGATCGGACACCAAGGAGACCATTGACAGGGCTATCGGTCTTGGAGTCCAGGTCAAGATGATCACCGGTGACCAGTTGGCTATTGCGAAAGAAACTGGCCGTCGATTGGGAATGGGTGACAATATGTTCCTTTCAAAGACATTGAAAGAAGGACCTCCACCTGGTTCAGGATATACAAACATAGACGAACTAGTTCTTGGTGCCGACGGCTTTGCAGGTGTCTATCCAGAGCATAAATACGAGATCGTCGAACGTCTACAACATTTAGGCCACATGGTAGCTATGACGGGTGATGGTGTGAACGATGCTCCCGCTCTATCCAAAGCCAACGTGGGTGTGGCTGTCGCAGACTCATCTGATGCTGCCCGTTCAGCTGCAGATATTGTGCTAACGGAACCTGGTCTGTCTGTCATTGTCGAAGCCTTTATTCAGTCTCGCCAGATTTTCCAACGAATGCGCAACTACTCTATCTACACCTGTTCCGTCACGATTCGTGTGGTTGTCGGTTTCGCTATCCTCTGCTTCGCCTTCCAATTCGATTTCCCACCTTTCATGGTGCTAATTCTTGCTATCCTAAACGACGGTACCATTATGACTATCTCGAAAGATCGGGTGAAGCCGTCGCCGTACCCCAATCACTGGAACTTGAAGGAGATTTTCTCCTATGCAATTGTTTATGGATTATATCTTGCAGCATCCACACTGGCGTTCTTTGCAGTGGCTTACAAGACGGACTTCTTTAGTCGCAAATTCGGTGTCCAAACATTTACGGATCCTAACCACGGCATTCTACACTCGGTCATCTATCTGCAGGTGTCGACGATTTCGCAAGGCTTGATTTTCATCACCCGATCTCAAAGCTGGTTCTTCATGGAGCGTCCATCTGTTTATCTCATGTGTGCGTTTATCATCGCGCAGCTAGTCGCAACCTTTATTGCTGTTTATGCCGACTGGGGATTCACAAACATTTACGGTTGTGGCTGGAGCTGGGCTGGCATCGCCTGGATCTGGAACTTTGTCTGGTTTGTTCCCTTGGACCTTGTCAAATTCGCAATGCAACGTATCTTCCGTCCCAAGACAACACTCCTGCCGGCCGAAGCCGTCTCACGAAGACCTTCACGTGTGTCTGCTGCTTCTGCACGATACTACGCCAACCGTACGCGCTCGCTCTCTGTCTTGTCCCGTCCGAGAAACTTTGGAAAGCGTCTTTTGGGTATGAGCAAGCGAATGGACGCAAACGAAATGCGCAGATTCTCATCCGTACAGGTAAAAGAAGAATTTTGAGATAACGTTTGGTCTGACATCTTTCTTAGGCGAGTCATGCATCCCGGGTCTTGTCTGGTCAGGCTGAAGGACGTCAGCCTTAAATTAAAAAAAACGATATCATACATTCGTAACTGAACATGTGTTGCTCGATCCTATTTCCTTGCACTAGACATGTTCAGCCTTTCTTAGTTTGTAAAGAGTAGATCTGTACAATTTTTGACTATGAAAATGAAAATGTTCAACAAATCATCACCAAAGTGGAAATGTGGTAATGTGAACTAGCCTATGCGACAAGCTCATAGTTTAATATCAATTTCCTGTGATACAAAGCAAGATATATAGCGACATGATGTTCGATAGAAGCAGTGTTGCTTTCGGTATGCTATTCATTTTTTTCTCGTTGCTTCTAATGCAGTCAGGACATTATACAGTATTTGATATTGTAGCATTAAGAGGATTTCTTAAATAATCCCTTCTGGAGCCATTTTGGCATTCCACTTGACTTTGATCCAGAAGATGAACTTGCCTTTTCGTGGGAAGATGGAGAAGATGCAGCGGAGGAGTTGGATTCGGGTGAATTAGGGATAGCTAAGGGCTGTTTGGTGCTAATATATTCATCTGCAAGTACGGGCAAGTCTACCAACGTAACAAGATCAGATCAATTGTTCACCTGTACATCGATCCCATCCCCCTGATACTTACTGTCTTGTCCATTCTCTGTCTTATCAATCCATACAAAAATAACGTTAGACGCTGGTGCAAGGCCAGCCTTGAACAGTGTCAATATTGGATCAGTCAATTTAGACCGTGGTGGTAAACAAAGAACAAATTTGCGTTCGGGTGTTCGAAGGGTTGATCGCACAACATCATACAATACCGCCACTAACGCACCCCAATTGGAGATCTCAATTTATCGCTGACCAAGCTTTATCTTTCTTACCTGTTTCCTTGGACTGGAAAGTGGCTTGGAGAATGATACCATCGGGAAGGCGGACACGGATGGTTGTTTTTGGATACTTTTTCATACGTTCTTGTTCTTCCGCATTACGCATTTTTTGAGTCTTCAGAGGACTGATATGAAGTATGTCATTAGAAGAATGAAACAATAGGAAAAGACAGAAATGAATACTTGCGCATTCTCTAACTTCTGCCGGCGTTCAACATGGGAATTATAAAGCGCCTTGACTTCATTAGCATCCAACTTGTAAAACGATTCGGGCAGATCCACTGAATACGAGTTAAGAAGATTTAGCTTTTTCGTTACTTAGATGAGAGTTCAATGCGTACTACGTGGGGCTGCATTGGATGGCGGCGAAAGCACTTTGATCTCCCTATCAGGCGTTTCGGTTGGTGTGGATGCTGCGTCTGTCATGGGAAGAGCGGTTCTGAAGAGCGGAGCTTCCCCGCAGCTGCCTTTTTTTTTTTATTTCCAACGGCCATCCGCAGTCCTCTTGCACAGCCAATGCGCACGTGAAACTATGGCCGCCAGTAGCTTTAATATTCCCTTGTAGCTCTTATCGTATTATAAGGCCATTCTCCGCCCAACAAGACATAACACTATCGCGAAAAGGCTGTCATAGGTGGGCATATATGCTACCATCACTAGCGTACACAAGTTGTATTGTTGATCAGTGATATAAACATTGTGCATCATCGACTCTTCTGACAGTCGTTTGTATTACTGAGCCATCGTATGATCAGTTACTCTTTATTCACTGACATTTGGCATACATTCTAAAAAATATACTATATGGCCTGGATGCTTATCTTGTAGTCCTGTACATTACTCCCTGAAAAAAATAGTGTGTATTTTGAATACACATTTGCGTCATCTAAATACTATTTTGCGTCGACGCTACGTCAATCCCGCGGTGAGGAGCAGCGTACCTTTGCGCAGAGAGGTAGATAGCTTTACTTCTGGTCTATTGCAATAGGTTCACCAACGTACCAATGGGAACGCGTAGAGTGACCGTATTTAAAGGGATGCATGAATCCTTTTTTTTTTTCCTTTGGCTCCGTTTCCAAATGAAATGTCCCCGGTACGTACTGGGGTTGACTATACGCAAAGAAACTTATGTCTTTTGATCGACTGTTTAGACCTCTGGTCGTAAAAATATGACACTGGCCACTCCATAGAAGCCATCCACCTCCTCTCCCAAACCTCCACCGAAATGCGGAGGTGTGGCACCCGCAAATTGTGTGGGATTATCCTTCGGGGCTAAGTATGGTGCGCCAAATCTACTCTCCGCAATTTTTGGCGCCAAAACTTTAGGATCCTACTGGTAAATGAAAAATAAATATGCGAAAATCCTAGTGAGCTGTTATGATAAAGAGATGTATTATGAATAGATTTTACTCAGTAGAATCGTTTCTAACGAAATAAAAAATTTTTTTTAGCAGTTTGAAGTTTACTAATATGGTCTTAGGGGGGCCTCAAATAGAGCACAAAAATGGCGACTAAATATTTTACCGAAAACGCGGTCCTTTTTTGTCCCTTTTTTTCATTTTTGCTGTATACAATACAATCCTCGTACTATTTCAGTTATCGCCAAATGAGCTTTTTGTAAAAAAAAGTTGTTGTTACACTAGAGTTATCCGGCTCTGCCTCTGACTCTCGGTAAATCAAATTTCGTTCCTGAATTCACTACCGATCGTCCAGGGTCCTCCTCGTCTTATCGGAAATACTAATGATTGGCATATTCACGTATATGTCATTGGTTAATCTCTTATAAAGTTAGGTGAAAACTTTTTCTCTCTGGTTATTGGTTTGCAAGAAGTTTCATTATCAATGTCCCGCTATTCTCTCAGATAACTAGCTATATAAGATCAAAACGAGATAAAGTGCTTAATCACAGCTTCCTGTTTTATTCGACCGATCTTCTTGAATTTACAATTTTACTTAACATGCCCCTCATAAAGCTCGTAGAAGAATAGCGCTACAACAAAGGAGCGCTTCGGGAAGACATTTCACTTCCGTCACGAATGTGTCTATTGCAGCAGCTGCATCGCGTGAGGAGGAGGATCTGGAGCTTGATCTTGTCTCAGCCTTTGATAGACTGCAACCTTTGTCTTCAACAGGATCTGACTTACGCGGTGCATATACTGGCACTTCAAGGACAACAAAATGGAGACATAAGAAGATGAGGGAAGAAGCATTGAAAGAGCATCGCCCCATTAATGCATATTTCCGCCCCGTCGAAAACAATGATACTACTGGAATCGATAACTCTGGTGATGAGCACAAAAACGGGACGACGATGATGCGGACGATATGGAAGGAGAAGAACCATCATTTGATTGGAAAAATGAGGATAGTCTTCTTAAAGCTCATGAAGATATCCGGGCGATTATTGAGACTTTTACCACTACCGCAAGCGATATAGAAAAGTCTCATATGATGAGATAGTTTTCAGTCAAATATTACATCGAACAATTATTGAAGGAGGGCGTGAACCGTGGGACAGCATCCAGATCAGCAGCAAATTTCTTTTACGTCAGAAAAGAGGTGAAAGAACATGACTATCGCAGTCGTGCGATTCGACAATGGGCTAACGAATTTGTGACCAACGGCGTGAGTGCTCCATCTTAACGAGGAAAGCACATTAAAAGGTTGGCCGTTTTGTCACACGAAGACGTAAAAGACAAGTGCATTGAATGGATGAAGTCCAGAAAGCCGATGGAGCGAGATCTCAATATGACGAAGTGCTACGTCGAAGAAGAAATATTGAATGGATCAAGCAGTATCTCGATCGAAACGATTCGAACGTACCTTTCGAAATGGGGATTCCAGTTTCGGAAGAATACAAAAGGAATATATTTTGATGGACACGAGAGAACCGACGTTGTAAAGTATCGGCAGGAGTGGGCTCAACGGATGGTGCGTAGGTTGTCACAGATAGAAGACTACACCGGGGATGACATGGAGACGACGATAGAGCCAGTGTTATCGAATAACAGCTGGTTCCAAGAAGGCGAATCTCAGATCAGGGGAAAAGGACCTGGACTCTCTATAATGGTCAGTGAGTTCCAGTGTCCCTGCCACGGAACTATGCGCCATGGTGGCAAAACGTCAAGAGCCTTTTTTTACGCTGGTGCAAACAGGGAAGGATACTGGACATCTGACAATCTCGTAAAGCAATTGGAAGAAGTTATTCCCATATTTAAAGCTTTGCATCCTGGCTGCATGGAATCATTTCTTTTTGACCAATCGTCCAACCACACGGCTTATGCAGTTGACGCCTTGGTTGCTACGCGTATGACATTGTCCCCCAAGGTTTACGACTCGCAAAAGGACAAGTATCGATTTCGAGATACTAAGTTCTATCACAACTTAGAGAAGCACGAGAAGATTCAAACGTTCTACCAAACGAGAGAGAAAAGAAGAAAGAACGGACAGATCAAGCGCTGGGAAGAGTTTAAAGGGATAAGGCGATTCTTGGAGGAAAGAGGGTCGTGGCACGATGAGGACCGTACTACTGGGAGAGAAGGAAAAAGATGGCGTTTGCGTTGCGAGCACGATGACTCTAACGATCCAGAATGTTGTGCGCAGCATTGTCTTGCGTTACAACCGGATTTCAAGTCTCAGCGATCCGCCTTGCAAGAAACACTGCTTCGCCATAAGCTACTATCCGATCTGTATCCTAAATTCCACTGCGAGTGCAATTGGATCGAAAGATACTGGGCGGATGTCAAGCGAGACGTACGACGCAACTGCGACTACACATTCAAAGGTCTGAAGCAGCGTCTACCAATCGCTTTGGACAACGCATCTCCACCAGAAAAGACTCCCACAGCGATACGACGATATTACAAGAGGTGTGTACGATACATGGAAGCATATAGTAAGGGAATGGTTGTCTGGGCGGCGGTTGAAGAAGTCCGGAAGTTTAGTTCGAGAAGATACACCTCCCATCGTAGACTCGGTATTAAAGGCTAGTTATTTCCTTATTTGTAATCGGAGTTTACGAAGCAAAATTTGAAACCTCTTCGAATATTGCTGCCTATAATTCTGGTGCACCATAAAATGATATCCAAGTATTATTCCATCTACTAACCACGAACAAATTTTTATGCTGTCTATATGGATTTTGCATCCATCGAGGGGCCGCGTTGATGCAAGTAGTGTATAAATTTGTTGCCAACTTATGTATTAACGAACGCATACTTGATTCTTTTCTTAGCGTAAAAGCGGTTCCTCATGGACGTAAAATTTATATAGATTAATGTAAAGGTTTGTTCAATAAACAGTAGTGTGTATTGTTTTATTTAAGCAACACATGCCATTGCGTCTGTAATTACGTCCGCAGGAACGCCCGCGGTTTCTAGAACATCTTGCGTAAAGCCTTCGCGACCGTGTCGAGAAGCATAAGTGTGAAGCACTTTGACAATCATATCTACCGGGACCAAATGTTATAGAAGAGTCGTGAGGAGAAGTCGGTCTAAACTTACAGACTGGAAATGCTGTTGTCGACGGGTACAGTTCCTGTCCCAGTTTGACGACTTTTTCCTGGAGGGAATGGAAGGGATCTGCTTTGTCTGTCGATGCGTCTTTGTCGTCTGCAAAATTCCCATTAATATTTAAACAGCAGATGAGATTTGGCTTACTTTTCGTGACAAGACTAGTCCATACTTGCTGGACATAGAGCCAATCGTGACGATTTAAGATGTTGATCAAGAGTAAGACTTCATCCCACATACTGAACCGGTCAGCATAGGTCTCAAGAAGCTCTTTAGCGTGTAAAAGCCCTGCATCAAGCTGTGTTGCTGCTGTTTCCGCTTCTGAGTCGTCGCTGTCCAATTTCTCTTGTATCTGGATCTGTAATTCAGCCACTTCTTTAATTCGCGATAGCTTTTCTGTCAACTTTTTCGCCGCCTCCGCAGATTGATCGTCGGAATGGCAGTTCTCTGCCTGCGAAATAGCAAACGATAGGTATTCTAATCGTTTCCTTAACCTGATTCCAGGCAGCTGGGTTGCTAGTATCTCGAGACATTGTGCTGCCTCATAATGTCTCTCTCTTTGATCGTAATACTGCCATAAATAATCCATTCCTATGAATCTTGGCTCGTAGTTGTCCAGGAATGGTATAACATAGTCTGTATCCACATCCAATAATTCGTCGACCATGCCATTCTTTATGTACCAGGAATACAGCGCACAATGGAAGGCTGCATCCTCATGTGAGTATGCTTTCGCGAATACGTCCGTATCGTAGGCTTCAGTACTTGTAGAACGTCGGTCATAAGCGTCTCTCAACGTGGAGAATATATGAGAGTACAGCCGTTCTTTATCCACAGGCTTTTGATCGTCTTTCTTCTTTTCTATACACTCGAATGCCAAATCTAATGCGTGGGAATGATATGCCATGCTGCTGTAATCTCTGCATATGCTGTTGATATCAGCATCTGTTAGATGGACTGCGATTTCTTTGAAAGCATTGAGCGACAGTGAAAGCATATGTGCCTTGTCAGTCGACTCTGTAAACTTATGGGCTGCCTTTAGATGCTCGACGCCCTGAAAAAGAAATCAGCGCTTTTTGCGACAAGAATCAACTATCATTTACCTTGAAATAGGCAACATCGACTGCACCAAAATAAGAACCACATTGCGTTTGCAACAGATCGCTGACTGAATCAAATTTGCCACTTTTATCCTCTGCTGTATTTCTCTTGATAGCAGCTTCCACTAATGTCTTAGCAGCATCAAGTCCTTCTGCCGTCGTTACCATAGAAAGCAAGGTCAAATTTGCTACTTTGTCTCGGGACGAGTCGGACACACTATATGTTGCCTGATTTCAGACTAGAAGCATGCGCATAAACGTCAGTTACCTTTCCAAGATTTCCCTTATCCCAAAGCTGAACAAAAATCCCAAAAACCAAATCGCTTCTGAACAATGATTAACGAGACGACGCAATGCATTCAAAAGAGCATCCTGCTACAGGACAGAGGATATGATGTCAATAGTGTTCTGATTAACGTTTGGTAAAGGAGACATACGGATCCTGCTGTAGCATTTTCGACATTTTCATCTTCTTTTCGAGGCGGAATACTAGACATGGTTTAAATATTAGTTCATCAACCATATATTCTTGGCTTAAAAAAAAAAAAAGGTCTACGTACATATCAAGGAATGATCTCAGTTGAAGTAGAACGTTTTGAGTATTCCGTAACAGATCTTGTGTTTCTTCGCTCTTGTTCCTGAGTTCAATAGACAATGGTTACGCTTCCAAAACTAAAAAGATTTTAGCTTACGTGGTACAAAAGACCTTTGCCTCCCACAGCGGAGCGAGACAGCGAGATAAGAACAACACTAGTCCTTGATGGGTTTCGCCTCCTCCCGCTACACGATCATTACATTGTAGATAGAATTGTTTGGCAACTTCCACGATAGCCTCTAAAGAATTATATATAAATCAATGCGTTTCTTATTATCTTTCATCTGCATACCATGCTCAGGATCTGTGGTAGAGTCTGCGCATATATGAGAGAGACACATGCATGTTGTTTCGACTTGACAGTAGTATTCAAGGAACGATTGTAACCTTTGCGTGGCATCTGGTGCCTTTTCAGAGGCCAGCCGAAGTAGTCTGTACAGGATGTCCACGGGTCTCCGTTTGTTGAACACAGTGCAACTGCTTTCCGTCATGATAATAAATTGCCTCGCCGGTTTGTTTATAGGTTCCGCAAGATCCTTCAGAGAATCTTTCCATGTTCGTCCGGCACTGATTTCAGCGATTCCCCATACTTTTTTGTCGTGTTCAACAATGGAAACGCATTCTGCAGATGCCTTATAACATCATTAGGCAACCATAGTTTCCTAGCTCACCGTACTTACTGTGATATCGTCCTCGTCCGTGTATGAACTTGCGAACATTGGGTAGGTCACAACGATTTTATCATCTTCCACAGCTGCATATACACCATGACTGTAGTAAGACTGGCGAGTATTGCGTGGTATTTTGAACCAAGCATTTCCGGTAGGCGGAGGCAGACGAACATGAATCAGCTCTAACGTATTAGCATGGCAGGTGAAGTATAAGCGCACTCCTGTAGAGGTGACTGCAAATAGATGGATATTCCGAGATTCGGTCCGTGGTACAACATGCAAACTCTGTAGCGTAAGGTCAGTGGTTATCGAAAGTTGTGGATATTTGAGACTCGCTGCTTGACAAATATTTGTGTTCTTAGACAAGGAATGAAAAGCGTTGCTAGCATCACCAAGATGGATAACCTATACGTCAACAAGTTAGCACACAGACATATGTCAGTATATCCACGCGCTATTCACTTTCATTACCTCAATAGCTGAATCCTCGGTAAGAATATATAAAAAGTCCCAATAGGTATCGATCGCTATCGATTTTATTCCGACTAGAAATAGCATGAGTGTCAAGTACACATGAAAGGAGCAAAACTTAGACTTTACCTTCTGGTGCTATTTCAAAAAAGGAACCGAGTACTGAAGGTAGATATCTCTTCAGCGTATGAGCTGTATGGCATGTGAGATTGGAGGTGTATACATTGCCAGACTACACAGTAAAATTAATCTCCATACTTGGGCAGCAAAGAATGTACCTTGCTATATTCGAGCTCGTAGAGATGATTGTCGCTACCGATCATCAAAACCCTGCCTTTAGCCGTTCCTGTGACGTTGGACATGGAAACTCCTTCTAGATCTACCGAAAGGCCCCTTCTTTCATGCAATGTAAAATGTGACTCCGTTGATACACCATAAATGATAATGCGTGATTGTGTAGTTAGTACTAGCACATAATCGACATGACTGTCGAAAACATCTAATAAATAGAAAAACGTTTGTCCAAGAAAAAGGAACAAGTACACATTTTTTTACCTGGTTTAACGCTTGCTATATGTACGTTAATGATTGTCTCATCCTGATTTTCATAGACATAAAGATCCGAGCTAAAGTGGATACAGTCAGGACACGATACAAATTCATGCGAATGTGACAGTACCCATCTTCGTATTTCCACAGAAAAAGATGGTGACCAACGGCTATCCACGAACGCTTTAGTTGCGGAAATACACCCATAACATATGGGAAGTTCAAATCTATCAGAGTAACGTGTCCATGACTACTTGCATTCCATTACGCGCGTCTCTTACTGTGGATTTGATCGATCAAAGCTTCGGGTAAATCAATGGTGCGACTTTGTGTAAAGAATTGTTCAGATCCATAGAGGTTTTTTAAGTAAGTCTCGGAAAATGGGCCTGTGCAACAACGTCAGCAAACTGTTTGAATCCGGCTGACTTGCGCATTGAGTACCTTTCAGGAGATCGGCTAGATCAACATGCGCATTTTCGCGATCGCGCGCGATTTCCTTGCTAACGTTTCTTGCCACGTCCGATGGTGAAATTGTCATGTCCGGCGGAACTTTGCAGACTTCATTCAGAGCAGTACAAATGCGCCTCCAGGATGGCACTCCCAAGTCACACTGACAAAAATGATTGGACGGTTCTGCGGTGACCCTCTGCTTTCAAGGACGCACCTCGATTCCAAAACCAGGACTAGATAGCGATTCCCTAATACTATCTATGACGATGAAGCTACTTTTTACAAAAGATAGTGCACTCTATACAATTTGGATGTCTGTACAATGGTAACTGTGGTAGTAATTCATTGATGGTTCTAAGTTGCACAACCTGATAAAATGGATCTGCACAGAACGATTTCTACACAACGTTGGTGTTCCTTTTTTCCTTTCACTGGGAGTAATCCTCTTAATTCACCTGCGTTATCACGGTCGGGAGAGAACGAAGTTTCTTTGAAATAACTGCTCCAAGTTTAGATAATGTATATCGACAAGAAGTAAAGGCGAAGGACTGTTGTAAAATGACACTCGCTGTCATGTATGTATGAATTCCCTTTGTCAGTCTAAATTCGGCTGCTACAGGTGCAATAAATGAGCACCCTATTGTAAAACTTAAGGCTACCTAATGTGAATATCTGCATCACATGGATTTATTTCACATTTTATACGTTGCTCTCTTCACCTTTGATATTCCGAAGTAGGAAAAGTTTTAATTCAGCCAAGTTCCATATTCCCCTTCCTAATTGCATGATGTTGTCAAGCGATCTATAAATGTCGGCATTTACATATGCAAAATCATACAACGGAAATCCAAAAAAAAAGAAAGAAACGGTAATTCCAGACGCTTGCATTATTTATAACTATGTGCATTTGTATGTATATCTACATTGTTTCTCCATTACATCATCTAATTATAAGTCAAAATCGGTATGCATGTCGTTAATTCTACGTTAGGAGTATAGATTAAATGCCCTGAGCGATCGTTATGCATGCTTGTTTTCAAGCAATGATCTGAAGAGGTTAACAACATGCAGAGATATGCATGCTACGTGGACAGCGTAAATATCGTGGTCATTATGGTTGGCTAGGCGCTCCGCTTATAAGATGAGAGGTATTGAAATCGTCTAGGATTATAGTCTGATTCTCTCAGTGCGCTTGATATCTCGTAAGAAACGTAAGTAACATTCATGCATTCACCTAATGATGGATCGTTGGAGCGGTTAATTGTAGGCTCAGCTGTCTCATATTGTAGCATAGGCAGCTCTATCATCAGCGCCTGCATTAGGCATTCCCATTCTCCGTATCGCACGCTGCTGTTGAAATTGACTCGTACGATGTGTCCATCTTCTGTATGTCCTACTTATGATTGCTTACAGAAAGCATATATTGAGACAAGGTACGGATTGAAAAGCTTTAAGTAAGCATACGTGTAGTCTGTATTTTGCAACCGTGTAACTTCGGAAAGAACAACTGGAAACTTCCAGTGTTTGCTACAATGTCCCTCGATTGGAAATAGCAGATAATTGCGATCAAGTAGAATAAAAATAACCCTTTTGATGTTGGTATTTCTTTGTGGAAAGATACAACCACTTCCATCTTCCCTTTTTTACTAGAGCAAACGCCTAGGAAATAACAATTTTACTCATATGACTGGGAATACGAAACCAGTATACGAGTCTTTCTGTGGTTGTTGAATTTGTGGCAAGGCGCATTTTCATTAAACTATCGCTATAAATGTGTCGTTCGATTAGTCCTGTACTGCGGAAAGATAACCTTTCATTGGCACAATCATTACAGGGTCGGTCTGTTCATTGCATACATGTGCGTGTGCAGGTGCAATAATGTTTAACGCGGATTTCACGTTAGAGGTTAGTGTAGTGCATCGGCGCATGTGAAAGCAGTTCATAAAACATGAAGAATGCTTCACTTGGTCTTTGCATGGACGCGAAAACAGAGTTATCTCTGCATTAAATCGATGTTAAGTCATGAATTTCCAAGAGCTTTGCGGTCATACGTACTTCGGAAGAATTATTTTGACAACGCGCTCCTTGAATTTTATTCTGAAATCTCTGTCTAAGATGGATCTGCGTCTGCATGCGTGATCGTTCAACCCACCTTTTTGGGATACAGTAACTAGCAAACACTCAAATGAAAAGGAAGATATTGTCTCTTTCGATTCCTTGTTTACAATCAGAAAAATTATGAAGAGCCGGTAGCCGAGGGACAGGGCCTCTGTTCCTAGCTGAAAACATGGCTGTTCGTTCCAGCGAGAAATGTTGCAATGTAGCAGCAGTTGAGTAAAGACTGCAGCGCATATAACGATGAATGCCAGACGTCCATTATGCAGAAATTGAAGCAACTTAGTTAAATATAAAGTTTTGGTGCTTTTTTATTGGGCTAACGCATAAGTCGAGGCACATGCCGTAACCGGTTAGTTGTCTTCATATCGCTTTCATTGCGTCTTTTTTTCTGAATCATCACCTGGAGGAGCAAGTCCAATGGTTGAGTATCGTACATAATTATCTGGTACTATTGTAACAGATACAGATTCATACACGCAGTGACGAGGTGTGCCCTAGTAAAGGACGGCAGGTAAATATTGTATCTAAATGCAGGGTCTCAAGATTACCGGGTAATTCACCATAATTCGCAGGTGGTATTTGCCACTTGTGTCAAAAACGTGAGCTGGAAATACTAGAGAGCCACTGTGGTGACCGTTGGAATAAAGTGCTAGATTTCAGAAGGTGAATCCACTGAGAATTGGTCTACTATTTGTACAAACTTATGTTTTCGCCTATATTTTGTTCATTGCGCTGGTCCTCACTAAGATAACGAATACGAGGAATAATATCTGGGCGAATATCCAAGTGTCGATCGACCTCCCAAGAGACCATCGTCATGTCGCCAAACTTAAGAGTTATACCGTTTTGAGTAGGATACGTAATTCTGAAACCTAGAACGGTCGTTAGGGCTTTATTCGATTAGATGAGTCAACGCACCTTTACAATAGTCTGGGTTTACTGGAGGCGGGTGGTAGCCGTACGGGTAGTCATTTGGAGTGTCCTCTTGTCGGCGAACTAAACCAGCAGTGACAGCTGACAGTAAACACGTAACAAGAATTATGACCTGATACATCATCATACTAAGGAAATCATTGTCCTGGATAGACGCTTTATATAGCTTTTGTAACATGCGACCGTCAGTATCGATGCGAAACTCGTTTTCGAAAACGTAAAATATGCATAGATTTGCTGTTGTATACTTTCTTAGCAAAAGAATAAACGTTATGGAGACTCGCATCTACAGCTAAGAGAGTGCATAGTACCTCGGTCCAAGGTAGTTTAGGAGTTAGAGAGAAGCCAGCTGGAATGAGAAAATAAGAATGCGACAGATTAAGTGACAATGGCGCAGCTAACTGCAGGGTTGTGCCTCTCTAATATATCCTGTAGACATGTCCTTTTTCTTTTTTTATTTTACGTGTGTGTGTGTGAGAGGCCTAAGAAAAAGTATAAAATCTCGAAAGATGCGCGTCCATGTCTTGATAAAAGCTCTTTTTTTTTTTCTTCGGGATATTGTCCTCATAAGGTCTAGGATCTAATTATTCAACAGTAGTACTTGCGGGTTTGCCTCCTTGATGTCCATGTATTTCCCCTCTCCCTTTCAAAACCAATTTATTAGTGATTTTCTGCTTAAGCTCACTAGAGAGGACGGGTTCAACGCGACCATACTGAAAGATATGGAAGGTACACAGATGATGATATGAACATTACGCAAGAAATGCGAGCTTATTTCTCAAAGCACTGAAGGCGACGAGATATGCGGACAATACGAAGACACCCATAGTCTAGACTTTTCTGAGAACTTATCAAAGCCTTTGTGCCACCCTTGTTGATACCGGTTTGTTTACGACTTTACATCCAGTCATTCATATCGTAAGGCCGTCTGAAATCTGAGAAGAACCTTACCACCGTGGGGGTAACCGTTTCTCAAAGACGTTAGGCCAAACTTAGTAGACATGGGCTTAGCGGGACCAGCTTTATATATAAATACGCGTTTATTTTTTGTCAACGTACCCTGGCACGGGCGGCTTCTTTATCATTACATGGATGAATATTTTCAGTTACACTAATTTCGAACTTGTCTCTATCCTTCCAGCGTCGCACCTTTAATCTATTCTGTCAGCGATTCCATATTTCTGTATCGAGTGATCTGTAAACACGGACTCGAGGGCCGCTTAGGTTTTTGTTTCTTTCTTGTAAGCAACATCGTACATGGCCTGCACTGGATCTAATATGTATGTGCTTCTTTGTTGCGCACAACAGGTAACTCTGTGATGACGTCCAGTCTGCCCTGTCCCAGTTCGGGAATCCAACTGTGACCCGTAGTCTGCGATTTCCACTTTGTGTAGGTTCCGCCTTTCTTCGTGTTTCCTTGTACTAACTCCGTTATGAAAGTGCCTTCCGATATCCTACTGCAGATTGCAATAGGAATCTCAGCCGCTGCAGTTCCTATGGACTGTAGCGGTCAGTGCGATCGTAAGTATCCGTTTTCTTTGTTTCACAAGAAGCCGTCTGTGTCGTTCTTTCTTCCATTTGTCACAGGTATCATCAGGGCAAGAACTTGTTGCCCAGAAATGATAAATGATTGCATCAATCTATGTCATACACATTGACTGACAAGAGAAACTGTAACCCAAATGACCAAACCCCCGCAATAAAGATGAAAACTCTCTGCCGCAGATGCAGCACTTTCCTGATTATAAATGATAAACTGTGTACTACTACTCTCTTCCTGCTTTTGTTTTCACAGATGATTAACCTCTCCCTTCTCTTCTTCCTTTTTTGAATGGTGCCACTGATTTACTCGTTATAGTAAGAGAGCGCTTGTGATATATCGTAGTTCATGCAGAAACTTCATGTGAAAAATCATTGCATTCCAAGGCAAAACCGTACCCGAGTAATTTATCAAATAAGCGATCCTCCTCCAATTACGCCACTGTTTTTAGCAAACCCAAGGTGTTCAGTGCGTATTTTATCATTACATAATGAGTGACGGTTTGTGTTTTGTATCACTGACGCAATGATCTAAGAACGACTTTGTATCTTTTTTCACACGGAAACTTGCTATAAATTCGCTCGACATTACGTGGAGTTTTCCTTTTTACCAGGAGTGGCTTCCTTCCTTGCAATTACATCTACTTTTGATGGTGTTACTGACATCCGTTTGCTTTTGTTTACAGAACTCCAACGTTTTGACCCGAGCAATTTTTGCCCGGTTTTTTTTTCTTGGTAAGTAGAATTCATTCATTTTAACCTAGATCTCACTTATTTTTCTTTGTATGACATAGACCAACGTTCTTGGTATCCGGGAACGGTACGCTTCTTTCATCTTCTTACATATACTTATGTTCTGTTTGAATAGTGTCGTTCCATCTGATGTGGACCGCATCAGTTAGGCTGTTAGCCTTGCAACGCTTTGTTGCAATGGAGTTGGATGTAAGTAATTTTCTTTTCTTTTTCTTTCTGTACAGGAAGCCACTCTTGCCGTATCCTTTTTTTTTTTTTCCTTTTCCTTTTCCATTCAACACGAACCCAATGTTTTGACTCTGTAATGTTGTATTACAATTCCCTCTCTTGAATAAAGGAATCCAGCTGGCAATGAGAACTCTTGTTTGTCTTCTGATTAATATCATCCATCTCCATATCCAATGAATCCAAGGGAAATAGGGTTTATTTTTCCAACCTACAACACTGGCAAATGAGCAACTACGCATTCCCCTTGTTTGTGCGCGTCTAGAAAAAAAAATAGCGTCTGCTCTATAGATATACACATATACATTGTTCAAATTTTTTCCTTTTTTCTTTTTTTTTTACAAGAGATGCTTGTTGACGAAATCTTTTGTTGCTTTCCATCCCTACCAAATTAATCATGTAAGAGAAACGAATTGAACATGAGAAGAAGAAATTCTTACTTGGTCATGATAGACAGCACCGACAACAGCCTTGACTGTCCTGGCCTTAACGGCATTGGTTACACCACCCTTAGGCTTTTTTTTGTTTTTGGTTAATCATGTCAATCATGAAATCATAGCGTACAACGTACCAAGTCGCATTGAACACCATCCAACAAACCAAGGGTATCGAAATGTGTTGCAAGTGCAGGCGAATCCATACGTTCATGCACAAAGTTCTTTAGCACATCCACTTTAACATCGCGACCGTGTTTCTCGACAGCAGCATCGGTCAACATTTGCGCAAGAGCACGTTGGCCCACTGCTTCAAGACGTTCATTCGTAGGGACGGTGCCCTGCTTGTAGGATTTGTGGGTCAACGCCTGCTGGAAAATGCCGTTGGTGCGAAAGGACAAATTCAGTTTCTGGGCGATGGCTTCGGTGTTGACAGCGCTCTTTTCTACACGCTGAAGGTACGAAGCATGGAATGCTCGACGTTGTGCACCTTTTAAAAAAGGATCAGCGATATTATGAAGTGAAAAGGGAGAATTACCGCGCAAGGTGAAAGCAGCTCTCAGCATGTTTAGGAAGGCGAGGGTTAAAGCGACTACCCCTCACCTACAGTTTTTGCAGAGTAATTCCCCGCCACCGAAAATTTTGTTTGCGTTGGCCAATAGGGCCAAGTTTGGGCGTTGCGCGAATCCACCACATTGGATTCTGCCAAAATAAACAGTATCTGTTCGGTTGCTTATTTTCCAACCAATAAAAACATGGCACTGAAAGCTATATCACATCCGAAGTCGTAGCGGAATCAACAGGGATTGTCGTAGGGACGACCAACAATCTTTTTGTTGATAAAAGATCTCGAATGGGCTTCCCAAGCCACGCTTTATTTTCACCTCACTAAAATTTCTATAGAATCTTTAATATAAAATTCTAACCAGCGCATTCATTGATCTAGTTATGGAGTATACCGGTACAGCAGTCGCTCAATACAATGATATCCTTGGTGGAAAGAGAAAAACACCATTGTACCAAGGCAGATGTTCGAAAATGATACGTGGCCTAATAGCAAATGATTGTCACTAGCTATCAAGAGGATGCAGGGATAGCCTTTTTTTTTTCATAGAAGCAATTGGCAACGTATGAAACGCAATTGACAGATACATAAAAGAAATTAGTGACCTGGACGCTGTAATTGCTCAGGAAGGATAAGGAAGATTTATAGGCTATAGCGACGCCTGTCTGCCTGCCTGTTAGTCTTTGGCAGAAATATACACAAACCATGTCGTCCAGAAATTTTACGATCAGATTACAGCGTACTGCGTCTACAGACTGCAGAAGTGTGTTCCGATAGGTACTGTTATTAGTGAAAATATTGCATACCGGGACTTGCAAAATGTTCAAAATCCTCCTTGCGGGCCATACTCGAGAGATCCTGTGGTGCTACATGATCGAACTTATCGCAGGAGATGAATCTGTATGGTCAGACCATACTGTGGACTACGTTTCCACACGAATCGTTGACACAGCCCTTGATGTTCTTGATTACTTTCAAGCTGTAATTTCTCGGTGTATGATCCAGCCACGTTTATAGTATTGCCCAGGAAGAGCGTTTCGTTTCTTCTGACACATACTCGAGTCATATACCGTGGCACATCAAAATCCGGAGGCTGCTTTGGTGCCAACAGCGCTTGCCTATGGGAGAGGTACTCAACGCACAGGAAAAGGACATCACTACCCAGAATCTTCTCCTTATTCTCATTGCCCGTCATCCCAATGGGGAGATCTGTCACGAGCAACGCGAAGTCCTTTGTCGACTATGGCATCACTATCTCGCTCGCCTGGACGCATGGATGACGCCAATGTGTGAGGTGTTCGGTCAGTGTCTCGATCTGAATAAATACGGGTTCAAAAGACAAGCAGACAATAGATGAATCGGTTTTTTGGTTGATCGAAGCAATCGTTTCGAAATCAGAGAATGACGGACGGACTTTCCGCTTTGCCCGTGATTAAACGTTCAAGAAGCATTCAAGATGAGTTGAAGATTCAAGTATTGAACGCGTCCAAGAGTAAGTTCCGCTCGATAACCGTAGATCTCAACGTCGGGAGCTTACTCACCGTATCATACGGCTAAGCCCCTTAAGAAAGGCACGAGGCACGTCGTCGCTTCACAAATGAATACTGCGCTTTGACTGGGTCAGTTCGAAGAAATCAACAGATGAACGAAGACAAAATAAAGATTATCCCAAGCGTAGCTCGACCTCGTGACAAGATCTTGATCGTTTGCCTTCTCCTAAACAAATTTAGTTTCCCGGGAATCCTATGATTTATCTTATCAACACTGACATGACTGACCATAATCAAAGTATAAACACCTTCCACTTGAGCCATAACTAGTAGACCGTAAACGCTCCTTTTTCGATGCTATTCCATATTCTTTGCTAGGGGAACACAACTAGCAGACACACCGTCCGTTGTATTGACAAAGGAATGAACGGAATAAATAAGTAGAAAAAGTTGATCGAATGTACAGGATGTTTGTGAGAATGACTATTGTATAGGGGAGACGGAAGAGGAAACCATGCATGTATGTACGTTTTGTTATGTATAGAAGGCAGGTTGAGACAAGTCCAGTTTGTTATTGCAGCCAGGCATCCGCCAGGACTTGATCGATTGTCGGTCGCTGAGCCACCTGGCGGTCCAGCATCCTTCGCAGAATGTTCATAGCACCTAACGGAATGAAAGTGTAAGCGACTAGGCTCATGCTTGGTATGTTCGACAGATTTGTCTGTCTGTCCTACCTGGCACTGGAACGCTTGGCACTCTTAACTCGCCATCTAGAATTTCATCCACCGAATAGAACGGTGTTTCTCGATAGATCAACGTGTAAAGCAAGATGCCTAGGGCCCAGACATCCTGGGGTGGTCCCTGATACGTTTGGCCGCGTAGAATTTCAGGTGCGGCGTAGTCCAATGTACCCACAAACGTGTCATAGCGACGGCCAGGTTTCAAATACGCAGCACTGCCAAAATCTATAAGCCTTGCACCTCCGTTGTGATCAAGCACCACGTTCTCATCCTTGATATCACGGTGCACAATCTTATGCTTGTGTAAATGTCGTACAGCGAGTGCAACTTGTTTGAAGATCGTGCGGATCTCTGACTCAACCATGCCATTCTTGAGCTCGATGTAATCAAACAGATCCATGCCAGCTCCATGCAGCTCCATCACAATATAGTAGTAATCATCGTCTTCGAAATAATCCACTAACATGCTCTTCATTACAAACCATCCCCATATTTGTCTCCTTAAAAGACTTACACATGTCACCACAGTTTTCATGTGGTATCTTTCGTAGGGTATGTAAAATATGAATTTCCACAGGTAACATACCCAGTTTCCGGTCTCTTGTCCAACAATCCACCAAGATACGCGATTTTATCACATACTTGATCACGACTTTCTTCTACAATGATGTCGTTAGAAAGAAAGAAAGAAAAAAAAAAGATCCAAAGGTTATTCATTCTTTTACCTTTTCAGGATCATCGATGCGTACGGCTAGTTTGACCAGACCGTAAGCACCTTGACCTAGGTTTTCAAGAATACGGTAGTCCTTTATGGAGACTTTGTTTGTCTGTGCTGAGTAGAGCAATGGATCTAGCTGAGAGGTAGTGGACTGGGTAGTGTTGAGTGATGAACCGAGTACACGTCCGTCGCATGATGGGCGTGTGACGGAAGATGATGATGTCTGGTGGTGGGTTTCTGTACCGTGGTACACAAATCTCGGCGCAGGGACTTTGTCCTCGCATTTGGCCACGGTCTGTCCCTGCCCTTCCTGCGGTTTTATTTCCAAGGGCGGACCGGTGCTCTTGGTGTGACCAAATCGGCCAAATGTTTCTTCGCGATCAAATGTGATCCATAACGCGTACACATCTTCCGAATCCTCAACGAGTTTGAGCTGCAGCTGTATTTCAAACGGTGTACCATCGCGATGCACTGCAACAAGTACCGGTAAATTCTGTCCATTCGGTGCTTCAGTCAGCCGTCGGCCTTTGGTATACTCATGCATGGAGGAACTACAATCGGCTAGGAGCTTGCGACAAATCACATTGTTGATGATGATGCCAGGTTGCAGCAAATCATCGCGCTGCAAATTAGAAAGCAAAGATGGGAATTGTGGTAACAAATCACCGATCGGTTTGCCTCCCTTGACAAGTTCTTCTTGAGAAAAACCAAACATGAACTTTACAAACACCTCGTTGCAACCCTCGATGATCCCGTCTCGACGCACTGTCACCAACCCCGCAATCATTGGCATCGATGTGATACGTAGGGTGAAACATGGACTTGTGCCAGTTGCTTCATATGACACGGTATGCATTTTGACGATAACGGGAAAGTTGGCGCCAAATTTGGTTCGGCTTCCAAAGAACTTTAACCGGTTAATATCCTGCCACGCATGGTTTCCATCCACAGCCATAAAGGATGGAAGCACTGTGGAAATGGGTTTACTGAGGAGCTCCTCTGTACTATAACCATGAAGGTCCTGTACCGATCCATCCACATAGGAAATTTTACCCTAAGATGGTTCCGTTTTGTTTTTTTTAGACAGTTGTTTTCCATCTTTGCCAGTCTGTACCTCAGCAGTTACGGAAAGATGGACTACTGTCTCAAACACTTCCTCAAATATCCAGATATAAACACACGATCCGGCATCGTTCCTTTTTTCTTTTAACCAAAGAGAAGCTGCAGACTTGATGCCATCCTGTTTGACGATCGGAAGCTGGACGAGAATATATATATTTTTTTGGGGGTTAGTTGGTTTGTCTTCTGACCATGGGCAAGATAAAATAAGGATCGTACCACATTGCCACAAACAAGGACCATGCCGCCTGCGGTATCCTCGAGATGATCTAGTTCTGTCCGTCGTTTGACAATCATCTCTTTCAGTCTTGCATGAAAAGAGGGGGCAATGAAGTCCAGCACAGACTTGCCAACAAGTCCGTGATTACACCCGCTTTCACCAACAAGTACAAAAGCAGCGATGTCGTTTGTAAGGATGATACGCCAATCATCATAGGTTGTGAGAATAGCTTGATTCTGAGGAAGAAAACGTGTTGGATTATGTAAAGTTGTGGACGGAAAATGCGTCGTAATGGGGTGGATGGCGTCTTCCTCAGCTGATGAGGTAGTTGCTAATGATGAAGGTGAGGTGGATGATGTAGAAGATGAAGTCGAGGAGGTATGACGTGGTGATTCTTGTTCACGGATATCAGGAAGGGGATTACTCGTCCGGCGACGATGTTTAGCCAGTTGAAGATTTTCCAAATCGTGAATACGATCGACAGGGCTGCCAACACTTTTCGTTTTTGATCGAACATCCATGGATAAGGATGCAGAAGGGAAGTTTTCAGACATTGTCCATTCTTTTGATGTATGTCTCATAAAATCAATCGATCGATTCATCGTACTCTTACGTAATTCCATTAGATCCACGCGATTTAAGGTAGATGAAAAACGGAAACTATGTAGTGATTCCTGGGAAAACTTGGCACATGAACGAGTTCTTTCTCTTTTATGCTGTGATTTATCCTCAATAGGATCTCGTAAACGGATCAGACCATCTGCGGCTGGTGCAACTTCAAGATCTCCTTCCCTATTTCATGTGAGTCACATTTAAGTAATGGACCTATTTCTTCTTAGAATTACCGAGACGCCACTTCTACAGGTGCAGAATTTTTATCTAGTTCTTTAAATACAAGTTTAAATTTCAACTGCTGAGAAGTTACAAGTTAGTTTTTACCTTGCATTGAGGAACAAAGATCATGCACAGAGAGACGACAAGGGAATCAGTCTCTAAAGGTTATGTATGATTAAAAGAGCGGAATAAAGTAGTAGGTAAGGGTACCTATGATGATGAACGGGTAATGTAAGGAAGAGAGAGGGAAAAAAAAAGAGATGACGGGGAAAGGAGAGAACACGGGTTAAAAAGAAAACCAGGCACCGCGCTCCAACTGTTAGAGTGTATGTTTTTTGACTCGCAATTTTTTTTGTTTCGGAGATCAGAAGCACTGCTTTTTTTTTCCCTTTCTTTTTTTCTCACATGGATAAGCAAATGCTTAACACCTCATGAACCACTTAGCACAGGTTTTCTTCTCTAAAAAAAGGGGGTATACCAACCTTGATTTAGTGTATTTCATTTTCAGCATTGTTGACATCTTCCAAAAATAACAAAACACGATTCCCTTTTTTCTTGTCTGCATTGTCAGGGATATGCATACATAATGATCATTCTAAAGTCCTTTTACTATCAAAATTGTGAAGTCGTTAAAAGTTCTAAAACAAGAAGATACCATCATTTTATGATGCATGTGCATACTTGACCTGTATCGAGTAGAAGACTTACATTTTAACTTGTGTAACGATATTTGACTACAAATATATATATATATATATATCTGTGTGTATTTGTGTTGTGAAAATGGGGGTGGAAAAGGTAAGAACTTGGACTTGGTACGTAGCTTCATTGAATTCCATAGGAAAACTCTCCAAGGTACTATTACTACACTGTGATTAAAAAAGGCTATCCCGTTAACTGACGACATGAGGTGTTACTTCCTAACGTTAGGTCATACATACACGTAACCTTGTAGCGTACATATATATATATATATATAACCAAAACAATGCGTAAACGCAGATGTCATTATGCAGAGCATGGCATACACAGAAATTGTAAACAGCCCTAAGGAAGCATTACCTAGTAATAGGTGCGTCAAATTCTGTAAATTTTGGCATACCTTATCCCTTTAACGGAGACTATGTCCGCGGAAGCCGTAGATCCAGATGGCCATGATAAAATCCGGAAAACTCAGACAAGGGCATGCGTAACAGACAAATGGAATACCCTGCCCATTTGTTTAGCATACGAAGCGTTCACATGGTCCTTATCTGCCAGCGCGATATTTCTCATGGTATACTCATGTTCTGTTTTATCTGTACGTATGACATGGAAAACTAAATCCAACCGTTGATGTGTAAATCATTTTCTATATAGATTCTTTGGAACGTTAGCAAATCGGTGACAGTGATATTTTTCAATGAACAGGAAGCATTCAGGTACAATGGAAGGCAAAAAAAATTACGCACACATAGCTCCCGATGATTTGGAAACATACGATTTTTTATTATTTTCCAGCGCAAAGGCTTTGGCTTCATAATGGGACTGTTCCTCAAGCCAGCAATCTGGCACAATGGTTCCCAAACTTGGGTAGTGCTGTGAAATGACATTGACATTTGATCGCTAGCCAATCAATGCGAGCGGAGAAGTATCCTTCACAAGGATGGGAACAAATGGTTTTCGCGAGGACAAAAAAAAAGCACGCGTTTCTTCTGTAAAAAGTTAAAACTCCTTGTGAAAAAGTTAGATCAGTAAAGCCACTGGTAATGATCACTCTGCACACACAGCCACTACTTGGTCTGTGAGCCAACAATGATAAAAAAAAAACCATGCCACAAAACGCATTGCAATGCGGGCTAAAAAGAAAAAAGAAAAGAAAAAACATGGAGATAGTTTAACTCTGTTCTTCCCCGCATTTTTCTCAAAAGAATCATCCACCCAAAAAGAGAGAGAGAGAGAGAGAGAGAGAGAAATGAATTGTTAAGGAAGGATCACCATAGTTTCTGGTGTTGACCAAAGAAACGTCAGAATTGGGGGGGTTGCTAAGTTTCGCTCATTTGATGGAAAAGGAAGGTTTTCTGGGGCGCAACAACGCCCGCCCCATTGTGAATACCCAAATCTGTTGGTGTCCTTGAACCCCGAATTAAGTTTTTCCGTAACGCTCCTATGCCCTGCCTCGTTGCTGGGAACGGGGATCCTCGTCATTTTACCGACTTTAGACCCCTTTCTCGTCTTTTTTTTTCTCTTTGTTCTTCCTTCCTTTCTCCTTTCTCCATGCTTACCTCTCGTCCTCAGTTTCGCAAGCATCAACGCCACCCAGCTTTGGAAAAGAAGAAAGGCGAAGATGAAACCAATCCTTTCTTCACCTTTAGCCGAAAAATTGCGAAGGTTACTTCCATGCATCGTCCAGTAGATATCCAACTGGGTATTGCCGCAACCAATGCTTCGTCCAGACGTAAATTGATGACGAGTACCAACACCACAACCGCCGCCGCCGCCAATGCCAAACTGCTATCCAAACTCCTTATGCCGGACCATGTTATTTGGAAGAAGTCCCTGACTATTGTCATGGCGGTTCTCCCGCGTCGCCATGTTGTGAAATCTGCACGACGACTGCAATTACCGTCTCACAAGTCATCACAGTCACCACGACGACTGGAGCAACCAGCACCAAAAGAAGAACAGGAAGTCAAGGAAGAAGAAGAGCAAGCCCTACCAGAACCTCCCCAGGTCGAATTATGTACAGCCGAAGACCTTGAGAAATTTCGCCAGCTAGTGGAGGACGTTTTAGCCCATTTAGATTCGTATCCTAACCGAACGGCCTTATCACCCGATTTGGATGAGCTACGCCCTCAACTGGAAGAATACATTCGCTCCATCGAAAAAGTCGCTCAGGAAATAACAGACAACTTATGAACGCACGAGCCTCTCTCCCTTTTTTTTGCCCATTAGACCTTTCCGGTCGCTCCCAGTATCTCATTATCACCGCTCTCCCCTTTTTCCCCCGCTCTTACTCTTCCGCGATCGATTCCTTATCTCCTCCAAGCCTTGTCCATCTTCCTCATTTTCCACCTTACGTGGTACATGCCTTTTTCTTATTCTTCTTTTACAATAAATGACTTAAACTATTGCTTCTGTGAATGCAAAACGAGATCGACCACAGCACATATGCATCCACTTTTTGCGCTGTTTGAAATGCTCTCCACGCCCAAATTGCGCCACCCAGTACGAAGCTTACATAAAGAGAAGTCAGATAACACTGCAGGAAGAAGGCGCTCTATCGTGGGTTACGCAGTACTATTCTTACCATTAGTAAACTTCTTCATAAGATCAACATGCTGCTACAACCTTGTCTGTATATTGGTCATTCATCCACAAACCTCCTTTGTAAGAGATAGCTCTTGCTATGGACGAACAAACAAAAAACTGTAGATTAAGGGGATTGTTTCATATGAACGAAAAGCGCTAGGATCAGTGTACCAATCATTTGCTTTGAAACCGGAGTGTCTGTTCAACCTAGCTCGGAGGACATTTCCGGTTGTCGAAGCCAATTCTGCTCTTTGGGCTCTCCGGTGAACTTTCGCTGGTTGCTCTTTGCTGCAGTACGTCGGCCTCGCATGGACAATTGATGGTTGTACAAACGACTCAGCTAACAATTAAATTGTATATTGAAAGAAAAGAAAACCTGTCTACTTCCAACGTTCTTGATCGTCGTTGGCAGGGTAGAAGGCATGTTTTTTACTGCAGCAAGGATGCAAACTTCAGACTCTGTAAAAAGAAAAAAAAAAGAAAAAAAAAGAGAAGAGGATTTTTATCCGTAAACTTGCTGCGATTTGGAAACTTACACCGTTACACCCATAGACATTGCCACACCGTAGCTCACTGTGACGTTGGTGAGGCAGAAAAAGTAAAAGGCTGAATTGGAAGCAGCTGAAACGAATCAAGTCAAAGTACAACAGAGATGAATGGTTAAGAAAGAGCACTCCTTGAAAGACCCTTTCCCTGCAGTTTCACCAACCCTCCCCCCTATCAACGTGGTATCAGCGTCAACTGGATGTTATCCGCACTACTATATGCCGTCCCTTTTCAACTTGGATAATTGGAAAATGGACCGAGCGAACACGCATTGATCTGTTAGATAGAAAATCAAATTTTATCTGCACAACCTCTGGAAAAAGTTTAATGATCTTTTTGAATCAACGTGTCAACTTTCCTTTTTGTATAGTCACGTAGCATGAAGTCACCTAAGAAAAAGTATGCACTACGGCACAATTTTCTTGTCTTCTCCAAACGTATTAAATGCGATGCGGTTATTTTGCTTATATCAACGAGCGATTGTTGCAGACTTTTGATTAAATAGCCAACGCTGCAGGGGTTCAATGATTTGTAGACAAAGACAATAGAATGTGAATGGCATTTAGATGAAGCCAGCAAAGAATGCATAAAGGCTTGAATTCATCCTACAATGGACTATTTTTTGCCTTTCACACAATTTTTGATATGTAAAAATTTGGATGGCATGTTTAACGAAAGAGTGAAATAGCCAATCAAAGCAAGGCAACATGGAGGCTACTACTTCGATGAACCCTTGTGCTGCCAGTCATTGGATCAACGTAGATGATTCCTTATCTCGCACAAGAATGCCTAACATGACAAAAAGGCAGTGCTGCAGACATTGCTTTTTATTCTATTCACAAGCCATCTTTCATACTTGGTCTGATTTGGAGAGCCAAGAGGATGTGTCGGGTGATGTGCAAGACGAGCGAGAATCCAGAAACTTTGTCCTTGCTGGCTATTTGCTTTTAGATTATAGCCTGGAATCTCCATTTGGATCAAGTCACCAAGCATGAAGGGAAAAGCATCAGATGTATTCATAACTACAAAGCAAATATGGTTATATTTGATTACGGACTTGTGCTCTAGTGACACAGTTTTATATTTTGGCATGGAAATATAAACGTTTGATAATATTAGGATTTTCAGACAATAGTCGGAAAATGGAGAAGAGATTTTCTGTTAAAGAATATTCTATACAGTGAAAAGCAAAGAGAGGAAGGGAAGTCGTGGGAAGTGCTAAAAAGCCATCGGATGATGATGACGATCAAGAAATTTAAAGTTACACGGGGACCACATGATCATCGATTGCAAAGCCGTGATCTTTTTTTAATACAGTTATTTTTGCATTATTCTCGCAAAGAATTGAGAAAGTGGAGAGGAACGATGTACATCGTGGATTTACAATTGGCATCGACCCTGTTTCTCCTAAATAGACTCCTTATTTGTCATTAATATTATTTGTTGTTGTGAGCGGATGATCATAAAGAAAAAAGCAACAAGGAGTTAAAATGTTTCCTACAAAACAGTCTCAAAGCTCTAAATCATAAGTGCGATTTATTGTTGTCGGGATAAATAAGCTGAAATCATTACCCAGGCAACCATAAATGGTACTACTAAATTACTGTTGATAATGGGGGGGAAGAAGAAAGATCATCCGTCTCAATAAAAAGGTTAGAATTCATCTTTTTCTTTCCCTCTTGAATTGATATTTTTTATTTTTACTCTTTATGCTTTTCGGAAAGAAAATAACCCCTCGGTCTGCTTTGACCACCCTCCGCATCCCACACTACCGTAAACCAAGCTGGACAACCGTCCTTAACGCTGCTGTCCCGCGTTGGGTAAAGGATCGGTACCCTCACCATGCATGTGATGAATCAGATACAACAGCAATAGCAAATGTTATTGAGCTGGCTCCCCCATCGACATTAACACACTCGAACGACCCATCGCCCTCGCAATCATACTTCTCCTCCACCACAACCTCTTCCACCTCTACCACCTCTACCACCTCTTCTTCTTCTTCTTCTTCTTCTTCTTCTGCTGCTCCGTCTTTAGAGGACGGATCATCCAAGGACCTATCGAAAGAAACCATACCTACCGTTACCATGCCACCAACACCGCCTGCCTCGCTTGAACTCACCACACCTTCTACATCAAAAGAAGTTATCCCTCACGATCAGCCAGCAACACCTATTTCTTTACCAGACAAATCGCCCTTATCTGTGACGTCTGAAACGCACGTGCCGCTCTCGTCCCAGATGCCATGCGATCACATATTAAGTCGTATTGACCCCGCTGTCAGTGCCATATGGCAGTCCCATTCACAGTTTATTCGACAATACTATCAAACACGGCCGCGACGAACGGCTGTGCGAAATAGTGTAGCACAAGAACAAGAAGAAACAATGAGTTCTGAAGTAGCACAACTAGCCGCTAGTACGTTACATTATATTACAGAACACGGCACTGTAACAGAAGAGCTACGGCGATTGGTACCAAGTCTAGTTTCCGTTGGATCCCATTAATCGCGCTCCAAATGTCTTTTTCTTTTGTACAAATTTGGTTTCTTGTAAAAAAACAACAACACTGTAACTAGTCGGTCTGTACAGGATAGGTGCATAATGTAAATGTTATTTGCTTTACAATGTATTGATAAAAAAAGATCCATTGGCGTTTTGTCGGCATTCCCATTGACTATGTACCTTGTTTTCATCTTTGGTGACTAAACAACAGTGTGCCTGATGACAACTTGCTCAAAAAAAACGGGAACTTTGTCTCGCTGAGCAAAAAAAGAAAAAGAAAAAAGGTTAAGGGAGCATGTCGGATTACTAGCGCCGTCCATGTTCAGCTACGGGGATGAAGGATTGACAACTGACATGTACCAGTGCCCTTCTGGATTAGCCAAGTTCGAGACGGGTAGGATGTCTATCTATTTTAACCAATGGTAAATGCCCAGTGTTCTTTTCTTTTGTTCTTTTTTGGTTAGGCATGCGTCGATGGCTTGGGCAAAACGGCAACACAAGAGGTTACATAAGTTGATTAATCTAATGAAAAAAGTAATAATGTAGAAAGTGAATGGGATGCACACAGGCCAATTGTGGTACAATCCCTGCTCCATTCTATGTCACGACGCATGAAGGAGGTTTTTTTTCTTTTAACGTACTTGGGAATGTCCCATCATTGTTTGTTTGGCATATGTAGGTGGTTTTGAGGATAAGGCATGGAGAAGCCATACTGAACACGCTGTTGAGATAATCGCTTTGGTAAAAAAGAATGTATGGATGCATAGAAGATAGGACCGAAAAGGGTTAGTCCTTTATGGGAAACGTGTGGGAAATGCGTGATCAACAAGGATGATGGATAGTCTGTGCTCTGAAGGCTCACCATGACGAGCTTTTTTGGATGTAAGGTCCGGATAACTTGATTTTCCGTCTTAAAAATGGGTCTTAGCTCATATGCAAGGCATCACTAGTCTGCAGTGAATGCAGCTCAGATGAAAAGGGAGGAGGATCCGAACATCTGCACAAAAAGGACTCAACGTAAACCGTTACACTTTCCTTTCAGATATCTTCATCTCCGTCTATAGAAATATAATCGAACGTTTATGATCTCTCTTGTCTCGATTTGCAAGCCCTCCATCGTTTATTAATAAAAAAAAAGCTATGCCAAGGGATGGTCTTTTTCGAACTGGACCATATATTTGATGAGGGTATCCACTCCCTCTTCCGACATTGCATTGTAGATGGAAGCACGGATACCTCCTGCAGGTTTTAAACATATTTCTTGTCAGATGGAACACATGAGCTCGCTTCTTTTTGACTTACCAACAGAACGATGACCTTTCAGCTGGACCATCTTGTTTGCTTCGGCACCTTGTAAAAATTCCTTTTCCAAATGGTCAGGCATAGTAAAGACCACATTCATCTTGCTGCGACAAGCTACATCGACAGGACACTTGTAGATGGCACTGGCGTCAATGGCCTTATAGAGCTTTTCAGCCTTTCGTTGGTTCACGGCCGCCACTGCAGTAAGTCCCCCCTGTTCCACCAACCAGTCCAACATCAGACCAACCATATAGATGGCGAACGTAGGAGGTGTGTTATACATCGAGTCGTTCTTAGCCAAGGTTTGGAAATCCAACATCAATGGTCGTAGCGGACCCTTGATGAGATCCACGATTAAATCTTTTCGGACGATCAAGATCGATACACCCGCTGGTCCAAGATTCTTTTGTGCACCACCATAGATTACACCGAATTTGTTCACAGGAATCGGTCGTGACAAAAAGTTGCTCGACACGTCCGCGACCAAGGGGACAGAAGCATCCACGACAGGAACGTCGGGAAACTCGACACCATGGACGGTCTCGTTATCGCAATAGTAGACGTAAGCCACATTGTGTTGCTTTGGATCAGAAAGCTGCCATTCCGCAGGATCTGCTATGCTAGCATAGGCGCCGCGGGATTTTTTGGTATCCGTCACACGGTTGACTCGCACAGGACAGTTTGCTCCAGGAATTAATCGTTCGGCCTCCTCTGCAGCTTTGCTCGACCATCCACCAGTGACAATGTAATCCACTACGATTTCCTCCTTGTCATTTCCCATCGCAACTTGTTTGGCAGCGACGAGGTTGTAGAATAACGCTGAAAACAGAGTCGTTGCTCCACCTTGCATAAATAAAATCTCGTAGTTTTCCGGGATATCAAGCAACTTCGTCAATGTAGCCTTGGTACGAGCAAGAATTTCCCCAAAGGGCTTCGAACGATGAGAAAGCTCCATGACCGACATGCCTGTGTTATTATAGTTCAAGAGTTCTGCCTGTGCCCGGCGCAACACTGGCTCAGGACTATTCACGATGAGCACAGCATTTAAAAGGCAAACGGAACTTACATGGCTGCAGGCCCTGCCCCAAAGTTGAGTACGCGATCAGTTGCCATGGTGTCTATGTGTAAAATGCTTGGTGTATGTTTTGCTCTGCATTTTTGCTCCCGCGTTTTTTTTATTTCATTTGATGCGCGGACCACAAACTTAAGATCAATCTCAGTGACTGTTGATTGCAAGGTGTCAGAATGACAGGGCAATTGCCGTTCTCTGACAAGCTTTTTTAATTTCCGACGCTGTACGCTTCGAATTTCATGCAATTTTCGCGTGTTCTAGTGCAGGCTATGCTATTGCTTCCTGAAAAGTACTTCTAGTTTTAGGTGGTGTATTTCATGTAAAAAAAATGTTATCCTAATTATTGAGATGTTCTCCTGCGTTTTCCCAAATTCCACAGTGGAGATTGTGGGCAGCAGAGTGTGAGAGTTCTGTTAAGCAGTTTCACCTGATAGGAAGGATATCTGGTTGATCTTATGAAATTCTGATTTATGAGAAGTCTACATTGTGACTTCTGTGTGGAAAAGATGCTTAAATCAAGATGGAAATAAGATCGAGCGTTGCCATGTGATTCTCCTCGCGGTTGGAAGGAACTGCTTTCTATCAATCTCAGCAGATCCAGTAAGTAAAGATGCGGAAGATACCATTTTTATGATGTAAATAAGCAGCACTGTTAGTGAAACGGTTACAATTGTAAAATCAAGAGCAATGAGAGCTTATCGACAACTCCTCATCTAGCTTTACGACGCCCTTTCAACTTCGCGACAACTTCTATAAGCTGTGAAAATACCTGATCGATGAGCAGATCAGACGGTTTTCTACCAAAGTCAGGACCTATTCTATACAATGACAGTGTAGAATGAGCGCTGAATTGGAAGAGATACAGCATTCAATTTGTCCTCAGCCTTCAAACTTTATTCCATCATGAAACTCAGCACTATGCCGACTCATACTAACCGAAGATCTGAATTTTGAATGTATGTTGGCGTCAATTGAATACCATTTCACGTTCAAGTCGAAATAAACTTTGCTCTGGAAAGTGATGCGCCATTGAGTTGTAGTTGGTTTGCCGTCAGTCCAAGGAATTGTTCACACGTGCATGAACTGAGTGTTGTACAGTCGTAGTTCATTGCTCCAGTGATGGTTTCTCGGTATTCCACCGGATGGCGTAAAATTAGCTCGAGATGAGAAGCGATTACGCTTAGGATTGTCCGTATTTAAGGAAACGCATGGGCCATTTTATTTCTTCGGCTCCGCTTTCCGAAAACGCAACCCCGGTGCGGATATCAATTTAGACAGATACAGGGTTACTCATGTCTTTATCCTAGCTGACGCCTGTGCGGATCCGTCCCGCCTGTGGTGTAGCCTCTTGTTTGCCATCAGCCAAGTAAACACTGTTGCAGGCGGTGTCATGCAACTTCAACGATGGGATCTCGCCAGATGTCGTACCGTTTCAGATGCTCTGCAACGCGTTACAGCCAAAATGATGCTTGTGCCAGTATAATATCTCTTGCCTCACACCGCGTCAGACATGGGGAATTTGCCATTGTTGGACGACTATCTCCTTCACGGTTAAGTAAATTGACATCAAAGTATTTCTATTTACGAACAACGAATGAACTTTTATGCTGGTCAAATGAATTTTACATCCGTATGGGACCAAGTTGATATAAGTGGAGGATTACTTTGTTGCCAATTCATTAACTAATGACCGCATATTTAATTCCTTCCTTAGCATAGACCTGGTCTTCATGGATGCAAGATTTATATAGGGTAGCGTAAAAATTCATTCAATAAAGTGTATGCAGGATGCATTAATTTTTTTTATATATATTAAGTAACTGGTTCAGAATTTTCTTCACAGGAAACAGAGTCTTTATTTCGTCACGATGGTAGCTTCCGGTTGACTAAATTCAAACAAGTTTCATAACAACTGCAAAGCAGCATGGTGGTTTGTACCCACTAATGCGAAAGTAAGTTGAATGGGAACAATTGGTCGGCTACATGTGTCGCTCAAGCAACACGGGTGTTTACGAACCATCCATTTTCGTAAAACACATAGTATCCCCTTCATTATCATCACTATACCATGTGGCACACACTGCATCCGGGCTGTCCGTGTGCTTTCTGGAGCCCCAAGCGTAAACGGATGTAGTAACATATGCTTTCAGGACATTGTTTGTTATTCACGGATTTGTTGTCAAGTGTTTCTGTATCTCTTCTTTATGTCGATGTAAGCATTCGGGAATGACAGATCTAGGTCTTTCATGCAGAAAAGTTCGCGGCTGGCAGTTGCATTCACTTGAATTACGTGACGAAAAGGCGTTTTCCGGATGTAGAAATCGCACGGATTAGAAAGTCAATTTCCAAATACTTCTTAATAGTCTACGAGAAAGAAAGGAGGAGGTACATACCATTGTGCGAACAAATACATGTTGTCAGTCGACTGCATTCGTAGATAAAGAAGAATGGACGATGTTTGTTATGACTTATTATATAAAGAGAATTTCACTGAACTATTAAAACGGAAAAAGGAGAGCCAAAAGACTTAACTTTTTCTTTCTTTCCCCCATTTCATTTTACAACATCCACATGTTTTATATCAAAAAATTCTCCTCAGCTTCCACAAAACCCAAGTACCGTACGCATATTTCTTTCAAGAAGTCCATGCTAACGATCGTTCATGCGCTGATTCCTCGTCGTCTAGTAAACAAGCGATCACAGCGTCATATGTATGATTCAATGACTACACCATCCACATTAACATTGTCGACTACATTAAACCCAATGACAGCGTCCTCACCTTCGATCGCCTCTACCATAGCGCATGACAGTCTCAAGACATGGAAGACGTCCTCGGACATTGCGCCCGTCTCATCATTATCCACTTCACTGACATCTTCTGTCACATCGTTACCTTTGACACCTTCTTGCGCCTCCAATGAGACGCCACTGTCATATCAAGACCCCTTACCACCTAGTGAAAGTCCCATTCCCGCAGCCTCTTCAAGCTCGTCAGTCAAAACTCCTATCGGAACTGACACGTCGCCCGCATGTCCATCCTCGACTTGGGTTCTGAACCGTATCGATCCCAATTTGTGTATCGTTTGGTTACAACATTCACGGTCCATGAACAATTACTATGACAACTGGCAACCACGATCAGCAATACGAAAACCGCGCAAGGAAAATAACGATAAAAAGGAGTTAAATTATCACCCAGACGTTGCGCGACTTGCTACCATGACGCTCCTTCATGTGAAGACGCACGGAGCCCTTACGGAGAAATTGCAGGATTTGGTCCCAAGACTGGAATATGTCAGTCAACGCTATCTACTGACGATCTAAATCGGCCTGTCCTTTGCCATGTAAAAAAGAAATACTAACTAGCTGTGTATAATGTCCGTGTGAAAAAGAAAATCAATTATAAACTGCCGTGTATATTTGTTCTATTAAAAAAAATTCATTTCTGCAAGAAGCTGACCTTACGAATTTATTTCTTAAAATGTAACAAAATCATGCGCAAAAAGGGTTCATCATGTGCGTGCAAGTGTGATTTTGTAAAAGGAGACTGTTCATTGATGAGTGGTTTACCGAGGGTTTGTCCCTTTCTTTCTATGAACAGACAAATGCTCCTGAAAAATGACGCAACCTAGACTAAAAAAAAAAAAAAAAAGGACAACGTGCTAACGACGTCAGGTACGGAGAAGAAACCTGATTTTCTCTGTATCCAGGGTCTTTACAAAGAGCCACTGTGTAACTTTTGGAGAACCTGGACGTCCTTCCGATGCATACATTGTGACTATTGAGAAAAGAGAGAATGAGTCTGCTATTTGTTGTAAAAGCGTTGTTAGCCAGTGAGGAGATCACGACCCATGAGGGTGAAGCTGATTTGCTCTGTGGATTTGTACCACCACCTCACAGCATTTTGTTTAAATCCCAGCGACAATACCTCTACCCCTTTCTCCTGACCTTAATAATGCGATCCCTTACGCTAGTCTGGACTGCGTTTTGCTTCGCGTTTGCATACACTCATGCTGAACCCGTCCGAATTGTTGCCATGGGCGACCTGCATGGCGACTTGAATAATACTTTGAACATTCTTCACTTTGCTGGTATTACGAATGCCGATGGCCACTGGAATGCCAAAAATACCATTTTTGTTCAAACGGTTGGGACTCTTCTCCTGGTTTGCTATTTTTTATTTTTCTGACTATGCATTAGGGTGATGTCCTGGACCGTGGACTTGACACAATTAAACTGTATGACTTAATGCAGCAGTTACGCGAGGAAGCGGCGGAGGCCGGAGGCAAGGTGATTCCTTTACTTGGCAACCATGAAATTATGAACCTCAAGGGTGACTGGCGTTACGTGAAGAAGGAAGAAATTGAGACATTTGGTGGTTTGGAAGCTCGTCGTGAGGCGTTTCAACCCGATGGTTTCATCGGAAGCTATCTCGTGCCGCTCAACATGACCACCAAGGTTGGTCGCACAGTGTTCTGTCACGGCGGCATCCATCCGAACTTTGCAAAGAACGGCGTTAACTGGATTAACGATCAAACACATCATGATCTGCTTGAATACATGGAGACACAAGGTCGTTATGATCCTCATGGCATCTTTGGTGGTAAAGGACCAACTTGGTACCGCGGTTACGCCTTGGATGACGAAGAAGAAGTATGTCCGATCCTGGATAAAGCATTGCAATTGCTCGATGTAAGTTAAGACATGTCAAAAGAGAAAAGTTGTCTCAAGCGTTTCTTTCTAGGCGGATCGTATGGTACTCGGCCACACTGTCCAAAGAGATGGAAACATCCATACCCGTTGCAATGGAAAAGTTGTGCTGATAGATATTGGTATTTCACATGTCTATGGTGGCCATCGGGGAGCGTTGGAAATTGTTGGTGATCAGATCACAGCCATCTATCCTCAAGGTCGAAAACCATTAAACCCTACAAAGAATGCATCTCGGCTCTTACACCAGGAATTCTAAATGCGAATAAACAACCATGCCTCCTTGTGATATAACTACCTATAGCGGATAATAAAAAACGGTAGACCACTTTATGTCAGTGTTCCCGTGATGTGGCTATAGCAACAGGTGAAGTGCTGGAATGCTGATGGTAACGCATGCCGATGTCGGGAGAGATCGACGTGCATAAGTGCATAAATTACTGCGCTGCTCGGCACTAATGATACGATGACACATAGCATACGTAGCATGAACACCAGATTCGGTAAGCCACGTCCATTCCACGAGCACAGGGGCATAAAAAAATTATATGGGTAAACGCCCCTTTGTATTGGAAAAGGTACACTTGTTCCAAGGAATGAGCTGTCTATAAACTAACCATCGGATTGATTGGACCAATCAAGATACATTCAACCATGTCTCCTTTCTTAAATTCTGTCAACTGGTCTGTCTTAGGCGGTAGTTGCAGCAATCCATTCGCAGTTTGCACACTCAGGAGACGACTACTTTGCTGCTTGCCTGTGGATTCAGCAACGAGTCCACTGTTTCCCACAGATACACGCACACGATGAAATTCTGGGCGGCTGTCAAGACGAATGGCATGCGCCAGCTAAGGCAGAAAGCGGAGAGAGCCGTCAGTGGCATATCTTTTCCCTCTCGGGACCTTAACATACCTGTACTTTAATCACCGTATTCTGTGGTTGAGGGTGGCCTGCTAGTTTTCGAAGAGCGGACACAACGAACAGATAGAAAGTTACCATGGCGGACACCGGATTACCAGGTAACGCAAAGATATACTTGGTCTCACCCTTGTACGGTACAGTGGCGAACGTGGTGGGTTTGCTACGAAAAAATAAATAAATAAATAGATAAATGAATGAACTTGTCTCCCCAATTGCACAATCATTGTACCCTGGTTTCATAAAAACTCGTCCAAAATGAATGGTCGCGCCGAGCTTTTGCTCTAAGATGGGCTTGATATAATCCGCTTCTCCCATAGATACGCCACCAGTTGAAATCAATACATCTGCTTTATCCAACGCATCACGAAGATGCTGTTCTAATTCGCCCACGGTATCTTTAGCAATACCGAGATCTACTGCCTCAAATCCGGCTGATTTGATAGCTGCAAGGAGTGTGATTCGGTTGGTGTCTCTGATCTCTCCTGGTTTTAGGGCGCTTGTGCTAAAATGATCAAGCACTTCGTTTCCAGAAGATAGGACACCCACGCGCGGTTTACGATAGACTTGGACTCGTTTAATCCCGACAGAAGCCAATACACCGAGCTCGCCACCAACATTGGATATCACTTGGCCTTTACGACCAACCACCTCGCCTATGGCACAATCGCTACCAATTTCACGAATAAATTGATTTGGTTGAGCTCGCTCTAAAATTTCGACTTCAAGCTCCTGGGAACCGTCGTCTGAGCTCTTAACCAGTTTCGTATCTTCTACCATCACAACGCCATTAGCGCCATCAGGAACCATACCACCCGTTGCTACGCGAGCAATTTGGCCACGTAAAAGTGGCCTCTCTTCGGAACTGGGTGCAGCAAGTGATACAGATCCTACAGGATAGATGCCTGGGCCGTCCTCAGCTAGATAGCAGCCATATAAGGAGATATTCAGGATGGATACCGTTTGTATTTACCATGAACAGCATAGCCGTCGACAACGGAAGCTCGATAGCCAGGAACAGGCTCCACGGCCTTGACATCGTTTGCCAAAATGCTTCCGATTAGATTTTGACACAGAGGCGCTTCGAGTACTCCCAGAAGCTGGGTATGATCGAAGATAATCTTTTGCGCTTCCTTGACAGGAATCAAAGGATAGGGTGATTGACGGAATCGGCCTGACACTTTCGAAGGATTCAGCAGGTTAGAACCCTTAAAATGCTCCCTCTTTACCTGGTGTCCCAAGTTCCTTTGAATGACCCTTGTGTTCACCATGCCCATGCGTGTGTGCATGGACGCATTGATGTCCTGCGTGATGAACCTGAATTTTTGCATGTGTTTTGGCAACGGAGCGTCCACATAAAAGATCCAATCCGTGGGGAAGGACGTCGACGACAGCTGCCAAGTTCTCCTTGCACGCTTTTGGGCTTCCTGGGAGCGTAATAATAAGTGTTTTGTTGCGAATACCGGTCACTGGACGCGACAGGGCTGCATAAGGGGTGATGGCCACAGACTTTGACAGCAAAAGGTGCGTGACGCCTGGAGTTTGGCGCGTAAGAAGCGAATTTATCGCCTAAAGTCCCGTTAAGTCAAGACACTTATTTTGCATAGAACATTACCTCAGGTGTCGTGTCGCGTTCTGCAAAACCTGTACCGCCTGTCAGCACAATGAGGTCAAGTCGTAGTACATCGCTCCAGTATTTAACAGTGGTCGTAATGGCTTCTGCTTCGTCAGGGACAATGCCGCTTTGTTCGACTACGTAATGCTGTGCTTCCGTCAGAATTTCTTTCACAATGGGACCACTTTGGTCCGCGCTGACATCGGCAGCTGATGTATCGCTAACTTTTATGCACGCAGTATTAGTTTAACAGTCGCAACGACAAATACTCGCTATCTGTCACCTGTCAGTACACCGGTCTTGTACTGGATGCCTAGAAACGATGGCATAGCCGTAAGTTACCGTCCTTCTTGTAAGCATCGCCAGCGCACTTACGAGAAGTCATTGTGGTTGTTGGTTATGTGTGGTTCGCAAGGGCTACGCAGTTTATTCCCCACGCCATTTAAGGTCGGAAATTCAATCATCAGGCTTTGCTTAATGAATCAGCATGACTCGATTAAGGATGGAAACGTCAGAAAACTACCATTCGAATTGCGACATCTAGTGAACGTATCAAGATGTCGCGACAATAAGAAGTGATGATGAGAGCCTAGGCTTGTTTCAAGATAAAGGAGGTGCTCTACTACCCATCGAATATTACGTACGGCGCGTCAACGTCATTCTTTAAATTATGCTTCTTGAACACAGATCATTGGTTTACTGTACTCTGAAGATACATTTGCATCATCTAAGCATCGCTTTGCGTCAACCAATCTTGCGCTGAGGAGCAGCAAACTGCTCGGCGTTAGCTCCAATAGACTGTATATCGTATGTACTTCGTTTTGCATTCTGTATTCTTGAATCGCGCGTGAGGAAGTAGATCTTTTATGCACCAACCGAAAGAGCATTTCGTTGCTATATTATTGGTTCACTGTTCCAATCTGTTGACTCCACTTTCCAGTTGCAACATTTGTTTTACATAGCGAGCTGTGGTGGGCCTTCCTTTTCTTTTCTTCGCTCTGTTTCCTTTTAACGTCCGCAGTATGCAATTTCATGAACTATAGGCCCAGGATTACTCATGTCCTTTTGTCTGTTGCTTAGCATGCTAGACCTCTGCTCCAATTAGTCGTGGCTGCGATAGTGCTTTCGCCTATCATTACACTATGTACAAGTGGTCACTCATTCAGCATCGTTCATTTTTTGCAATAGAACGGCCGACATAGTATAGCTTGAAGTCCTCTACAGCACATATTGGCGGTGACCTGTGTCGCTCTCCACACAGATCCCGCCGAATATGGTGCGGTTCCGGTTAGCGCCATCAGCGATATCACCGTTTGTGTAAATGGCCATCAAGCGTTGTTCTATTTACTGAACATGGACACATTTTCATGTTACTCTAGATGAATATTATGTCCGTCGCAGGACACCCAGGTTGATGCACGTAAGGTATTATTTGTTGCTAATTCATTAACTGATAACCGCATATTGCACTACTTCCTTAGTATAAACCCGCCATTCGTTGTATTGCTTTTTCCCTCGCCATAATCATCTGTTTATATCTAAAGGTCACAAGATAATTCAACCACTGGTTTGCCACCCAGCACTTTGAAACACCAAAATCCTAGTATTATTTGCATGACCAGGCGTTCGGAAGTTTAACTGGCGGTGATTGAAGGTGACCTATGGCCCTCTCACCCCGTCGACTTTTTGACATGCCAAAAATCCCATAAACAACCGAAGTTACAATAGTAAAAGTAGAATCGGCTTTTTTTTTTTCTGAAGAGAGCATAGTGAACATCCGTATGTAACGATAAGCGTGAAAGAGAGACTACTTGGTATTTGTGGTGTCAAGTAATACACTACATGGTTTATGTACTTGTTTTTAAAAGTGCTGTTATAGGTACAAAGAAAAACGCCGCTGCCTTTATTCTAGAAACAAAATGTGGGTAAAGTTTATTCAGCGACAAGAAGAGCACTTACCCGCAGTATTGGAAGAACCGTACACGACGCGGGAAGGTTCGTCGCTTGCTACGGGCTGGTAAACCAATCCACCACGTTCAATGTCCTCAATGTTGTCGTTGTACTTGTGGACGATATAGAATGCGTGCACAATACCGGGAACTAAGAACGACATGTTAGAACAACACCGTGCCAAGAGTCATGGCCACTTACTTGCACCAAGCGCCCACAAGCAAATGTTGATCAAGAAGTCAATGCCACAACCACATTTCAAGAGAACTGCTAAAGGAGGAAGAAAAAAGGCGACCACAAACAAGGCAATATCTCTTCCTGAGTAGGTCATATCGTGGAAAGCGAAAAAGAAAAAAAGATGAAAAGAAAGTCGAAACGCTGGGCTGACTTTTTATTGATTGACACTGCTGTCGCATCCTCCATACACCCGTGTTGTGGGGACACCGAGTGTACAAAAGTGGTCATCGGAATATGAATTTCATACCAGAACGGAGAAAAGACATCACTCTGATTGTATTCGAGCGAGATATGCCGAGTAGAGCGGCTAATGTTTAACATCGGAAGGACAACATCCGCTGCACGTTGTGATACCACAGAGAATTACATGAATTCCATGGCAAACGCTTTGCGACCTTTCGCTTTTAGAGATACGTAGGCGGTACAAGGCCCAGATGTCGCACGAAAAGGTTGAACAATGTCACTGAAGCGTTTGGTCACTCACTCAACGCGATATGGAACGTAAACGGTGTAAGTACCTTATGAAACTAAGACTATGACGTAGTTGAGATAGCACTGTACCAAGCAATGAACGATGACGTTCGCCCAGTTCATTCCAAAGTTGCTGGAAAACTCTCAGCTGATATATACAAGTAGTTCAGGTAAATTTGGCGAAATTTTTCCATTATCAGAGTTCTTTTCTTTAATACAATTCATTGAAATATCAAACGCAATAAAGCCATATATACTGCTTAATAACAACAACATATGGTGCTATCTCATTTAACTCATTCTCATCATCTATCTTCTCACAGAGTTATTATTGGTATTATTAAGCATAACACTGTCTGCAAGGATCTACACTGCTAGAATCCGTAGTGCGGTTGCGCGCACTCCGTAAACTTCCCACACGTAGCGAGACGAGCAAAGCAAGGTGGTCGCAGCGGATTACACCAATGCTGGCATACACCTAATGGTTGAACAAGTGTATAGCAAAGGTCCATAGATCAATGCAGCAGTGCGTCTATCCCTGTATAAAGAATAGAACTAAGGCAGAAAGAATGAGCATAATGCTAACATCGTTTTCGACAAGTGATTATTCCCCAATAACTTATCTTTTGACATGGCTATCACCCGTATTGCTAAGCATAGCACTGTCTGCAAGGATCTACACTGCTAGAATCCGTAGTGCGGTTGCGCGCACTCCGTAAACTTCCCACACGTAGCGAGACGAGCAAAGCAAGGTGGTCGCAGCGGATTACACCAATGCTGGCATACACCTAATGGTTGAACAAGTGTATAGCAAAGGTCCATAGATCAATGCAGCAGTGCGTCTATCCCTGTATAAAGAATAGGACTAAGGCAGAAAGAATGAGCATAATGCTAACATCGTTTTCGACAAGTGATTATTCCCCAATAACTTATCTTTTGACATGGCTATCACTCGAATTGCTAAGCATAGCACTGTTTGCAAGGATCTACACTGCTAGAATCCGTAGTGCGGTTGCGCGCACTCCGTAAACTTCCCACACGTAGCGAGACGAGCAAAGCAAGGTGGTCGCAGCGGATTACACCAATGCTGGCATACACCTAATGGTTGAACAAGTGTATAGCAAAGATCCATAGATCAATGCAGTACGATGCTCCTCCTGTAGAAGAAGAATCCGTTGGTTGGGTGGGAAGAAAGCAACAGGTTTTCTCCGAAGTGGCGCAGCCGCATAATTTCCGCTTTATGCCGCATGTGTTCGGTCGCGCATCCTGGCGACTGCTGTCATAGTAACCGCTTCTGTTTGTCTCCATTACCTGTCATGCATCTGTCCAACAAAGAATTTGATGGTTACGAATATCGCCCTTGGATTGCTAGAACTAAGAACCTAGACTACTTCGATTTTGCAGAGCATTGTCGTCTTTCAGAACGGGATACGAACGCTCACTATGCTACAATCCTCTCTGTGCTCATGAATAGCTCAGACCCCACTGTAGCCGCAACAGCAAAACAGGCTAACACTGAGTTCAAGGTAGATATTTTGTAATGTACTTTTTTAGAGCAAATGCCCTGAGCTTTTTGACTAGAAACGGAAAGGAAAACATAAGCATGATAGAATTTCCAAATTCTATACGAAGTATGAACAAAAATGGCGACCAGAAAAAAGAGAGAGTCTAGAGCAATCGCAGAAGAATCAAAGTGGAACACCACCTGAAGAGGAGTCGACGATAGAAGAGGATGCAGTTCACGTACGATTGGGAAAAAGACAAATGGATACTCTCAATGTTATGAATGATGCCTTCTGCTCAGCCATCGAATCACAAGCAAAGAAGGTGCAAAGCTACGGTATAATTTGCAAGTAACATGAACAAATATCGTTGTTTCTCAGGTCAAAAGAACCATTGAAGATGCGTGCGATTTTGTTGGAACACTCCCACAATCAAAGAAGTGAGTTCACTATTTCGTCCCATGCCGACTACCAGTAACTGGGCAAATATAGATTTTCAGTGGAAGACATTCTTGACTGGGATGACAAGATAATTAAGGATGTTGTAAAAGACACTACACTTTACAAAAAGATTAGAAAGGCGGTGGCGATGAAGGGGGAAAAGAGATCAGTGGTCTTTGATCAGTACGTTCAGCAAATCCTCACCACTACGACTACCTTACAGGATATGCAAGTCGCGATTCGTACCTCGCCCATCGCCCCAAAAGATTTTAATTCGGTTTTGCATGCTGACTATCGGATAGCTGAAAAGATCATGAATCATTTGTAAAGCCCGCCTATCCATGCACTGTTACGATATTGACTGTGCTTCTGTAGTCTGGATCTGCAGCAGGCACCTGTAAAGCTCCTGAATAAAAAGTCCTTGGAGAGAACCGCCGCCTGTGACACAACCATCTTCATTATCAACAGTTTGTTTTTGCCGAGGAACGACGTCATTAGGCTTAAATGGTTTGTAGAAACTTCTTATTTCAATCTTTTACTCACCATGCATCCACGCTTAGGATCGAGGTCAGTGTAGTAGCATCAGACAATGTCAAATGGGATGGTGTTGGGTTGCCTGTCGGTGATTTTCCCCTGGCTTGCTCGATCTTGTCTGAGTTCGCAGGTGGAATAAAGACACACAGCACCATCCGTAAAAAGAATGGGGACGAGGTAAAGATGTTTACGCATGCGAAGTGGATAGTAGATGCCAATGGTTGCTATGTGAACGGTCGTTTGGCGAAGGTGTATTGTTTACTCTATCATGGTAAGTAGGTTTAAAATGCCAGACAGCAGATTCATTTCATCTTTGATCGTCGTGCTCTTGTAGACATGAACATCGCCTTCAGTGTTTTGGTCGAAGCCAAACCGAAATACATCAAAAAGACCCTTTTGGACGTAGGTCATCCGTACGGATCAACAATGTGGTTGATGCTGAAATATATTGTGATAGATTGCATTGCCGAAAACAGAGGCTGAGTTGCAGACATTTGCTCGACAACTCGATGATCTCCTTGTGTGGCGCGATACTGTCGTGGCAAGTGTGAAATCCCTCGGCAAGCCTTGATAAGGTTTTTATTTGTTGCATGCCAACTTAATATGCTGTATGTTTCGTTGTTGTATATACACCTCCTGTCCTCACGTTTTCTTCTGATTGTTCGTGTCGGCAAAAGTTCGTATATGCTTATTGGTTCACAATTGTTTACGTTAGATCTACAGAGCGAGCACAATGGTAATGTATTTGATTTTGTCCGATGACGCTATCATGTAATCACGCTCTGGGCTGGTTCACCAGAGTCGTTGTACACAAAATCAGTAATATAGTTTAATTTTACATGTGGTATAAAGGTCCGTAATCTAGACGAATAAATCAAAGAAACCTCTGCTAAAACAGACACAAATGATACCATCTTTGAAATAATGCAAGGTTTAAATCGACTGCTAATAGAAATCAATGACAACGATTACAGTCAAATTGTGTCGTATCCTGCTGCAGTGATTTCGCTTCAAAAAATAAATTCAGCAAAACATCTCAAATCATCAACTAGCCCGAAGAAGTTTCTTGCGGTTTCAAGCTCAGAAACGGAATCGACGGAACGTGCCGATCTATCTCAAGCTACTTAGTGGCAAGTCGCTCGGAAAAGATAGATCCGTCTCGAAAGCATTTGATATAGTAAAACCAAATTTATACTGGAGAAGTGGTGAAATGGGCCGAACTTTTCGTAATCAATAACATAGTTTAGCATGGTTGAATAAAACTAGACAAATCCTAATTCCATGTAAGCGTCGTAAAGTGTATAGCTTCTCCTAACTTTTTCAACCTCTTCTTTTATTCATTTTGACAAGCTTCAAATAGTCATCATATTCTGTTACTCTTTTGCAACTTTCTTATCAGAGCTAATACCCATCCGTTCTGTCCGCTTCATCATCTGATGAACCAAATCGTTTCTTTTTGCGTACATCATTTGCCATCATCCTCAGTTTCCGTTTCTTATCCCTGCGCTGTGACGACACTGACCCGCCTGTTCGTTCATCTTGGCTGGATTCCTGGTCTCTGTCTTCCTTTTGTGCCAGTGCCTAACATAGGTTTTAGAACGAAATGTCCCCAGTAAGTATGTCGTAACGTGCCTTTTGGTAGGTGGATGAAGAAAGTGAAAATAGTCTGTCTAATTCTGTAAATTTTTGCTGCTTTCTTTTTTCAAATCGGTTTGTCAGGTAACCATCGAATCCACGGATAATGTTTCCATTTAATTGGGTATCTTCCAGATAGGATCCTTCGAAGAGATATATAGCGTTTTCAAGATTGATCTACACAATAATAGTACCTGGTGTTTACAACGGGCTTTGTGTTTTTTTCTTCAGGTCACTTACAAGGTTTGCATCCACCTGCTTCTTCCGACTAAGAAGTGCTTGTAGTTCTTGTCTGGCTTCTTCGTACTTTTGCCTGCTGACTGACGGTGATTCAGACGTACTCGACTCCGAGACGCTCGGTGTCTGCTGCGTCTGTGTCGGTGTTGCCTCCTGCTGAGGAGGTTGCTGCTGCTGTTGTTGTTCTGGCTGCTGCTGTGGTTGCTGTTGTGATTGCGGCTGTGGCTGCTGCTGCTGCTGTTGCTGCTGCTGTTGCGGCTGCTGTTGTGGTTCTTGCGATGGTGATGGTGACAGTAGTGATGGCGGTGGCTGCTGTATTTAGTCACCCACATGGAAGCGGTCAGCTGATGGGGCTCATGCATCGCGTAACTTACTGATGATTCACCTTCTTTCGTTACGATGTCAGTCATTGGTAATAAAAATCAGATGTGATACTCAAGCAGAAAGGCCTCTAAGGAACAAAGATTAGCCGCATCTCATATCCCTCCAAACCTATTTCAGTAACCTGCGTTACGTACGTGTTTGTGAGTTTGTTACAGACCGATAAGTTTGTTACAGGCCGATATTATTCTACTGCGAGCATTGTAAAGTATATATTGTTTTCACAAGGCGTCTCCATCGATACATGTGGCATCAATCGTATTTATCGTCATCTTTAAGGAATTACCCAGTGTTGCCAAGGAAACAGAGCGATTGTCAGGCCTATTCCTTTTACCTACCGTGCTAACGTGATTATTTCAGGAAATGATGTTTTTTCCAATACACGTATGGCCACTGAACTTCCACGTTCAACGCAATTTTCATTGTTTTGCTGCTTATCTACGTCACATCTGAAAAGTGTTCAGCAATAGTTGGCGCCACAGGGAAAGAATAGACGCAAGAAATAAAGCTCGCTTCAGCCCAACATCGCATTCCGAGCTAGCGCCAACGTATTCTTGTCTAGTTGCTATATAGGTTGCAACAATGATACGCTAATCGAAGTGCTTCCACGTACGATCTGCTGATGTAGTCCTCCTCATTTATAAAGAATAAATAGATTCTCTATCACGCTTTACTTTATGACATACACAAGCAAGAAACTGCTATTGCAAAAGCAGTAACAAACGGGACAACGCCTTCGATCACATGCAAAGACCGTAAATTCATGATAGCCTGATAATAGAAAGACGGACAGAAGATTTTCTGTCCCTAAAAAATGGAAGAGTAACTGTAATGGCTAGAAAGACTAGAAACTTGCTTTATAAATATGCACGCGGCACGAACACTAAGAGGTCGAGGAAAGAAAAATAAAAAAAGAATACTTAATCTGCGATCCATATTTTCGCGTAACCATGCATTATAGGTAATTCCCTGATTTGGATAGACAATAGAATAAATGAAGTTGGGAAAGCATGATTTTGTTTGCAGGTGATGTGGCTTAAAACCATGGCTATGGGTTGTTTTGGGCGACTTGACAATGTTGCGCAACTCGGCAAGTTCCTGTGCAACATCAATTTTTACCAAGCGTCGGGACAGTGTAAAGACGTAGAAGTAAAGGTGCATTTATCGGTAATCTTTGTTACAAGCAATATGTTGTGAAGGTTGAGATAACCCAGCTTGGTTAACATTAGGTCATTAGACTATACAGTAGAGAGATATCTAACCGATCGTTAGACTTTTGTGCTTGGCAGACAATGAAGTGGTGTAGACTTCCAAGAACCACTTTTTTTTTCGGAAGAGTAAATCGCTTCTAAGCCCAGGTTTGTAGATTTTAAACTTTTTTTTTTCTTTTTTTATTTTTTTTATCTCTTTTTTCTTTCCTTTCGTTTCCCATCCTATCCATAAATACTCGTCAAAATTTCCAGTCTATTTTGTTGCCTATGGAAACCGACCTGGAACAGAGAAAGGCAGAGAATATGCCTGCCCCTATTGACACATTACAAAAATCAACTGAACCCGTAGCTCCCTTCTCGGAGGATACCCCGCCAGAGACACCCATTTCATACACCGCATCAAGTAGTATCCTCACTAGCACAACCACAACAACGTTGACGGACATAGAAGTTGAACAAACGACGACTCAAACAATTGAGATGCCTGTGTTCGGATTTTATCGACACAAGGGGATCCTGTTGACGGGTGCCACAGGTTTTGTAGGCAAGATGATCTTGTGGAAATTGATCTCTTCCCTCGGAAAGAATCTCGGTCATGTCTACGTTTTAATTCGGAGTGGCGGAAATAAAAGACACAAACTGGGTCGACCCGCTGATCGTCTACAAAATGAGATCATTCGCAACAAGGTACACCCGCCTAAAACAGAAGACACCTGGTTGATGAAATAACATCCTCTAGGCTTTCATATTACTAAGGCGGCGGATGGGGCCAGCCGTGTTTGACACTATTATTAACGAAAAAGTGATCCCGATTTCTGGTGACCTTAGCTCGCCTGACCTTTCCATGTCATCTGAGGATCGATCCTTGATTGCGAGAAACGTAAATGTGGTCATCCACTGCGCATCGACACAGGAGTATCATGAACGACTTGATCTCGCTTTGGAAGTACGAGGATCCAAGACACCAAAAGACAAATCATCTTACTGTTTGCTGTACAGACAAACACCTTGGGCACCCTACGACTGATGGATCTTGCGGAGGAATGTGACGACATGAGCAAGTGTGGATGACTGATGGAAATGCAATGTGCTAATATCAAGAAAAAAAAATAACAGGGGCATTTGTACACCTATCGCTCGCTTATGCGGATGCTACAATACCAGACGGTCGTGTGCAGGAACGCGTCTACCCCATGACAGTCGGCGACCCAGAAGAATTGTTGACGGAAATTGTGTCACTTGAGCTCCAAGGTAAGGAAAAAGATCTAAAGCTAACGGTTCTTTCTTTAGTAACAAATGCATGTGCACAGATATTCTAAAAATAACCCAACGGATATTGGCGCATTATCCAAACATTTACATCTTCACCAAGGCTCTGACAGAACATCTTATCTTAAAACGAGCGGATTATAATCGCGTTGAAGAAGCACAGGGAGGGAAACCTCAATGGCCGATTGCGATCGTACGTGCCACTCAGGTAGGCGCGGCTGTGCAAGAACCTTTTGCTGGCTGGGTAAGGAACGAAGGAAGGGAAGTTCGATTTTTTTGCTGTTCTCTTATCCGTTTTTGAATAGGTTGACGGTGTTACAGGCGCCAACGCCTTCGTTTTCTTACTGTCTTGTGGTTCTCAGGTCTTGTCACACCAGTTGAGTGATACAGTGGCGGAGATCGTACCTGTCGATTACCTAGCACGCATTGTGATTTCCTGTGCTGCCACATTGAAACAACCTGGCCCAAATTTCATGTTACCCTATAATGAAGTCCTGGATGATGAGAAGGACCAGCTGTCTTCGGAAATACCATGTTTTCCTTTCATTTACCAGGTCTCCGCAAGCAAAATTAACCCGACCACTTGGCGTAACATATACCACGGTCTTTGGTTTTATTGGATCAAAAACGCTCAAGATCGTAGGCTCATGCCTACACATGATTATTTTTCCTCCAGCAAAGCACTATTCCGACGGAAATTTCTGTCAAAAACCCAAATTCCACATACTTTTATTTCTGACGAACCCGATGCCCATATACCTCCTTTAAAGCTTGTCGAAATGGCATGGCGTAGCGTTGAAGCGGTGCAACCATTTTTGCTAAAGCATTGGAAATTTGACTGTCAGAACGTATCTGCATTGCAGAAAGTCCTCCGTGGAGAACCTGCGTTTGACATCTCGAGCGAATTTGAACACTTGGGTTGGTTCAACTATATGATTAGCTACGGATTTTCTCTACATAGAACATTCACTGGAGTACCTGTTGGCTTACGCAGCCTTGCGATTCCTTCCCAAATGGACTGCGCTCTTTATCCCAAGGAGAACACCTTTTGTCATGCTGTGATCGACAAACTAGCTGCATCAAGTGTATTTAGACCATCCGAGATTCAGGAACGCACCGCTCATATGGTTACTCAATTCATTCGGGAACTTAGTCGACCTCAGGAAAACAACCGAAGTGAGGAAGAGATGGAAGAATGGATTAGCCGTCTGGATCTAAGCTTGGATGACTGGGAGAACGACGAATCAGGTGTACTAAAAGACAGCAGACGTCTGGCAGCCGCTATAGGGCATTGGACAACCTACATTGGAGAAGATGATGAGCCCATAAAGGTCTCCGTACTGAATGATAAGGATGTAGGAATAAGAATTCGAGAGGTACACGCAAAGAGTGATGTGGCATGTACTTACTACGTAGGACACAGGCTTCTGCAGTTTCAGGTGTCTCACAATCTACAGCTGTCACTAAAGCATCGCAAGCATTGCAAAGCATTCGCATACGTACACAGATGTCCTACGTGTGGTTCGCTGGCTCCTTTCTCGATTCGCTGTTTCGACGACTTTTTACAAGTGTTCGTATCAAGCAAAGAGATTTGCACAAGGTAACTTGGTCCTTTCTTCACGACCAAGAGCGTTAAAAAGCCGACCGTTAGCTCAAACGTGAAATCCAAGGGAAAAACGTAGTCTATGTGTGTACCTACAAAAGTGTGCTTGATCAACTCCTGGTATGGTACATCTGTATTCGCTACAAGTTGCCTGTACCAGTAATCATTTGTAACCAAGGTAAAAAGACAAAAGGTTAATATTTCGTGGTTTTTCCAACTGTAATTAGTTCTCAACTCGCTCGGTCCTGTTGCCGACATTTTGCGCGCTGCGGGTGCTTACTCCGTTACACTCCCTGCGTCTCAGCAAGGCCCTCTGGCCACAGCTGTGACAGCAGCATACACAAAAACCCTCTTGCATGAACATGGTGCTTTGCTTATGACAATAGAAACCTCTCAGTCTTGTACGGGACGCATCCAGAAATTGTCTCGCAGTAGCACGGTTGCTATGATAACAAAGGCAGCGCAAGACGGACACCCTGCTGCGTCACTACCACATCTTCACAAAAAAACAATCTTCGTTCCACTTCATACGACTTATGAGAAAGTTCCAGAGCTTCAATGGCTTATCGAACAATCATTGGATCAGGATCCACAACCTTATGAGGAACAAGAACTAGCGAAAGAGAAGAATAAAACCGGTACAGCGAGGGCTGAGCATGATCTACTGGGTCGTGCTCATATTGGCATTGGCAATGTTGTCGATATTTGCCAAGACAACGAACATGAGGAAGCAATTGCCACTAGAATACAGACGAGTCAGCAACATGCTGTTATCGTGAGTCCTGTAGCCATTGTTGCTGCTGTTATACTTTTCGGTAGAACGACACACGGAATAGTAATGGGCAAGTGCAAAAGTCTTTTTAAGAAAAAGAAAAGAAATGAAAAGAGGATGTAGCAGGATATGCTGATCTCGTTCGTAGAGAAATTGATAAGCTCTGTTGAATGGCTCCGAGATGAAGTGGTAAAAAAGCATACAGCGCTTGATTGGCAAGGTATATCAACGAGCTGAGAAATGTCCGCCTTTTCAAGCATGTATCCTTTTTGTATAGATGAAGAAAATACGGACACCATTATTACTTATTCTCTGCGCCTATTGGATGAACATAGCAATCTTATAACGGAGAAAGATCCTAGTGTAGACCAGGTTACCATTCGCGTAGTAGAACATGCAAATAACATCATGATGCTATCTTGCATGGCAAGCCAGGTAATAGTGTGGGAAAGGAAACCCTTCCAAGCTGATAACTATTCGTTTAGCTTACGCAATTACTTCTCCCCGAAGCGCTTTTTTCTGCTGTATACTTATCAGGTCCCGAAATAACGACACGGGATGAACTGTACAAGGGGTTTACATTCTTGATCCGGTTATTTCGTGAAGACTTTCTGTGGACCTGGGACACGGAAGCTGTAAGTATGACTTGTACCAGCGACAATCTATTGAACGTCCGCTTTAGATGTTTGAGCACTTACTGCAATCATGGGTGGCAAACGATATGCTATTACTGGTTGAGAACGGCACCTACAAAAAGCTGACGAGAATTCATATAAAAGATCGTCAAGACGATCATGCACATATCTCTTTGCTGGCCTCTTTTGTATACCCTTTATTAGATGCATACTGGATTACGGCGTGCTCTTTATCAGCATTACGAGACCTCCCGTATCTCCCGCGTAGTACCGTGCCCATCTTATCACAATGGATTGCTGCTCACTTGATTAGTGGACGACGAACAATTTATCGGGAAGTACTGTCAACGTCGGTGAGCCAGGCTGCTGTCCGCGCTTTACTGGCATTCAATTATATTGAAACTGTGGAGCCGCAGAGTAGGCTCTCACCAGATGCCCGATGTCTGTTACTTGAGCTTGGTATTACAACAGATGAAGAATTAGTCATGGTATCTAAAAGTGATGAGGTGTGGAATAAGCCGATTTGTGTGCCGTGTTACTCTAACCGAGCTCATAGGACCCTTCGTTGTCTAAAGCAATGGAAATCGCATCATTATGTCAAGAAATAGAGAAATACCGCTACGATGCAAATACTCAGAGAGATCAAGGATACTACGACGCAGATGTGTTTGACAAATGCCGAAACCAAATCCGTACTATACTGCGAGCGGAGAAAAGTTATCCTTCACGGCGCAACTTGGACCTCGTTGATGGAGAAGAACAAATGATCCAGCTAGTCTACGCTTTACGAGCTTGTCCCACTGTTGTCGCTAGCAGTAGCACAGATGAGCAGAATGCTTTAAAGCGTCTATCAGAAACATATAATCTTATACGAATTTAAATCAGTAAGGACTTCTATTATGCGTGGTGCTCGAATAAAAGCTCCGCGACAATCGGCTGGTCAAAGACAGCTGTTTTTTTGTTATTTTTGTTTTCCTTGAACATTATGCCGTGACCATGTCAATCCATGAAGAAAATGAGTCCATTGACACGAATGATTTTTCAATTATTCCCAACAGTCAGGAGTGTGTCGATGAGAATCGTGTCCAACATTTTGCCACCATGAACATCGATCAACTGTCTGTTAGTTGGGGCCTGGAATGCACCGCGTCGCGTAACCGCAGCACCAGTAAGTTCCAGTCATGCTTTCGACATATTACCTAACAGACGTCATAGTAGCTCCTGTCGTGAAAACCACGTCTGCAATGGAGACCAAGGAAGCATCGTCATCGAAAAAACCGATAGCTTCCGTAGCACCTCGTTACCCTCGTGCACTGCGTCAGCGACGTGATATACAGCTTCGACCTTTTACAATAGAAAACGCGCAGTACAGATCGTTAGTTGGCCGCGCAACATTGGATGTTATGTTTGCTGAAAAAGAAACGCCAAAACGGGCCAACAACAACAACGAACATTACAGCGACGAAAGCCAAAGCGACGGAGATGCATCTTACGAAGAAGAGATAGAAGAAGATACACACACGGAAACACAAGTTTCGAAGAGCAGTACACCTTCCGATATTTTTGATATCCAAAGTGTGCTTGAGACAGGGCGATCCACAACTACCAAATCAGCGCGCACTCCATCCGTGCCGATCATACCTCTATCCAAACAGCCTTCGCATACGACACATCATATTACACGGGTGTATGGTCAAAAGGGTAGAAGGAAACGACCTAAGCACAGCACTCAGCCATCCACCTCATCCCATAAAGATAAAACTTCGCACCATACAACTACTCAACTCTCACCTGACCCTTCTACTCCAGATCATTCTGGAGGCAGCGAAGATGAAGATATACTTCCTCGTAAACGCAAACGACATATTATTGCAGATAGCGACGAGGAGGAATATACTGAAAACAATTCAATGCCTGCAAAGGAAAGGCAGCTCTTAGACGATAGACCTGATGATATATTTGACTTTCCAGGAGAAGACGAAACAGAAAACACAAGTTGGAACGCACCTTCACGTACAGAACATAGTCATCTAGTCACTGCGCTAGCACCTAGCAAAACGTCTGTAACTACGGATCAGCGGCGCAATGATGAGGATGCGTTTGTCGTTCCCGATGATGATTTTGATCAAAGCGAAATTGCTCGTCGACGTGTGACATTGGATGAATTACGAAAGCGCAAAAAAGCACTCAAAGGCATTCTCCCGCTTTCGTTTTCCAAAGTATTCTCCAATCAATTACAGGAAGAAGAGCAATTCCGTGAGCAACAGCGAAAGAAACCGATTGAATCTCAAAAACGTGCACTACAGCTTCATGAAGCGATTGATCTAGAAGGAGAACATATGGCCTCGACAGCGGATGGATCCGCCACAGAACGAGCACGCAGGCTAGAATCAGAGAAAAACGACGTATTTGAGGTCTTCCGTAGGGAAGAGTCGAGCTCCAGTGAAGCAGAAGAAGTGTTCACATGGGAAGAGCCTTCACAACCCAGAAGCACAGTAATGTGGGATTGGCAGAAATCTAAGAAAAACAAGGAATCAACTGGCTCATCGTCCGGGAAGCGCTCGTCACAGATGCGTAAGAAGAAGCAGGGAAGTGGAAGAATTGTACAAAGCAAATTGCCTTTTGTTCGGACGACCCGCAGGAGTCATTCGCCTCCACGTAATCGTACGTTATGGGATTGGGACGAACCAGCACACGACACGGCGCCTGCCAAACAGCGGCCTGCGAAAGATTTATCACACCCACGAAACCGAATGATTTGGGATATAGATGACTCTGACGACGATACTGGGACGACCCCTAAACGCGCACCAAAGGATCTGTGTCATTCAAGGAATCAAGCGGTGTGGGATTTGGATGACTATGACGATGAAAATGCGACGATCGAACAGCCGCATAACCGACTTCTACAATCAAGCAATCCGATGTTATGGAGTATGGATGGATCGAAAGAAGACGACGTAATACATACAAAACGGCGTTTGCCCTCGACACCTCGTCTGTCTATTCAGTCCATTTCAGCTGGAACAGAATTACAACACGCTGTGTATATCGGTCGGGGATTTTTGTCACACTTGGTGAAACAGCCTCCTACGTACGATTCATATTCATTTATTTCAACGAAGCAACGTGTATTCTCTAGTACTGTTATGTTAAAGGAGCATTCCATTCGTCATGAACGAGCGATCGAATGTGTGTTTACACAGGCGTTCCAGCACCTCGCTAACTTTTGGGATGAGCTTATCAAGGTTGACGGAGAAGATGATAAAGTTCAAGCGTTTTATGAATTTGTGTCAAACTGTCTTACTAAATGGATTCCACACCTACCGTTACCTGAGCAACAACGAACTATCTGCTTGTTTAGAGCGGAAATCTCTCGACTTTGCAGTCGGCTTCTTATCATGTCCAACATGGATAACACTGGTCAACAACTGGACTTTTTGGAAACAGAAGTTGTCCTTCCAAAATGGAAATCGCTTATCACATTACTTTTGTACTCGTTGGATTGGGCGTGCCGGTTACATCTACTTGATCCTATTGATGCCAAGAGCAAATGGTCGGTGGAAAGTTGCGCGAGGCGGCTAATGTGGCTCCTCTTGTGGATAGGACCTTACAAGGCACACGTCTTTGAGGAGAAGGACAATGGTTGCATGCTTGTTGTGGAGGCTTGGGTTTGTCTTATGCATGTGCTAATGCCAGAGGCATACGGTAATGAAAACAAGTATGTTGCAGAAAGAGGAAGTGGCACGTTCTGGGACATGCTAACGGAGTACCTGAGCCTGGAGGCCACTGCAAAAGCATACCCGACGGTACGGGATAAGGGCAACTTGGTGCGGCATTGGCTCTATGTTCTAAGACCGTTGCGGCAATTCAATCACGATGGCAAAGCTGGTCAGCTGTCGAGCCACTGGACATTCTTTGGTCGTCCATTCGACGAGCTCAAAAAAATGGACGACGAAGATCTGGTTGCGCTGGCGCAGCAGAAATCAATTCAGGTGGCATTGTAAAAGATATAAAACAATCGCCTTATTTCAGGCAGCTAAATACATCATTTATGAGTAAAAAAATAATAGCAGCTTAATTAAAAGAAAATTGATGGGCATTATCGCTGTGACATTGAGGAAAAAAAACAGAATATTCTCTTTTTTGGAAACGTGGCACACGCGACGCACCAGGTCTGACGGGTTTCCAAGAACAACTAGCCTAATGACATCGCAATCAAGCTCATGGGCTAAAAAGAGGAAGAAGTACCCTGTTGAAAGGGGTTGTTCGAAGTCTACCTGTTGCAAGAGGAGAGCGTGGAAGGAAGGAAAAGGGAAGCCATGTGACCATTGTTTCGTTTTTTTTTGTGTCATCGAAACGTGTGCTTTTTTATCTGGGCGAGGTGAGGGAACCAATTTTTTCTACATTTTTTCTTTTCTTCATTCAACGGAAGTACATTCAATGCGTTTGTCATTTGTTACTAGTCTTTTGTTCTCGTTGATTTCCGTCTTTGTCATGACCGTCCATGCAGCTGAACGTAAGCATGGCATAGATGGGTGGGAGCACTATCTAACTTATTGACGTAGCGGGCTACGTGGATTATATCGTGGCACTGAAGGATACTGCTACCCCAGAGACATTCAAACAAGCTCGGGAAGATGTGGAAAGACTTGGAGGAAAAGTCACCTATGAAATCACGACGGGATTGAAGGCATTGACGGTCTCCTTACCTAGCGGTCAAATTCAGACATTTGACAGCAAAGATTATGTCGATTTCATCGAAGAAGATAAAGCAGGTACGAGAAAAACGAACGATTGGTATATCTCGATCTTATTGTTTGGTCTAGTTCATTTCTACGGAGGTCCCCGTGCCGAATAAAAAAAATATGTTTACACAAACAATTGTATATTCACTGTCTGAGAAAAAGTGCTTGGCGTGAAATGAACCATATCATGAGACAACAGCAATGGCTTCTTGGCAACTCTTAGAACATTTGCCATTCAAACCTGTTCCGCAAAGCAAGTAGGAAATTTGCGGTGCAACGAATACATAAACGTCATGTGAATGGACCTGTTCTTCTTCCTTCTTTTTTTTAAGCGGCTCTGTGGGGCAAGCGATGCTGTACTACACTGCGATATGCATCTTGAAATTGAGCCGCTTGGGGGTCATGGTAACCAGTAGGAAACCATGCCAATCAAGAACGTGCTTGTGATCCGATAGTACGGATGACGAAATGACGCCACGTTGAAAGTGGTTTGAGCGAGTAAAAAATGTATCCCGCTTCCATCCAACCGCAAAAGTAAAAAAAAAGGCCCTTTTCTGATTTTCAAATGAAGTGAACTCCGATTGCGATTCTCCGTGTTTCTCCTCTGCTAACGATCCGTAGAATGGGACAGCGGTGATTGCTTTGACATGGGGGTTGTACGGAATGTCGAAAAAGAACACCATGATCAGATGGTCATCTATCACTTTTGAAAATGATGACTTTCTATTGTTGTAATGACCTCCTTGTTTTTCCGCGCCATTCGTCATGTCCCTTCCTTTTTTACTTTGCACGTGCCCTGGACTCTGGGAAGGTACTCAATTCCCTCAAGTTTTCGAGTCCGACTGGTAATATGTCATGTATTATGAGATAGGTTGTATTTATAGACGCTAAAGAACTTTTTTTTATTTCTTCTTTTATACACGTAGGTAAGAATTATTTTAATTGAGAAGAAAAGGAGAGAGAGATCTATGTCATAGTAAAAAAGAGGCTAAATAGAGAGTAGTGTTTAGAGAGATATTCAACATGATAAGCTTGGATGATAAGAACGAAAGTAAAGAAAAAAAAGTTATAAAATCTACATATGTACCAAAGAAGTGGGAAAGAAAAGAGAATCAACGAATTAGATCAATCCGACATTTCTCAGATTCGATTGTAAAATGATATCGTTCACTGCCGACATAACAAACTTGATTTGTTCGGTGTCCGTAGCACATGTCAAGTGGGTGTATACTTGTTTGTCTTGGGAAGAATTGAGTGTCGTAAAGCGATTCATCAGATAACAGGCCGCGTCGTCATAATTGGCGCCACCTAAATTTGCAGTGTAAACACATGTAAGTGGTCTTTTGTACGATTTTCTCATAAAACACAAACCTTGGTAATCAGGGAAGTAGCGATTCAATGGACTTGTATGCAATTTTTCTTTGAAGATATCTGTCTTGTTGAGGAAAAGAATCGTGGATGTTTTTTCGAACCATCGTGAATTGCAAATCGAATCGAAAAGTGTCAACGCTTCTTGCATACGATTGACAGACTCGTCTTCGATAAGCACTTGGTCGTATTCTGAAATGGCCACCAAGAAAATAACGGCAGTGACATTTTCGAAACAGTGGATCCACTTTTTACGTTCTGACCGTTGTCCACCGACGTCAAACATACGGTAGGTCAAGTCACCAAGTAAAAACTTGGTTTCGGTGATACCCGTTGTTTTGACACGCGAGCGGAGCACATCCTGGTCGGTGGGTGTATACTGCGGATCCCCAATACGATCGATATTATTGAAATAGCTACACGAAAAAAAAAAAATAAAAAATAAAAAATAAAAGCGCGGTCATCAGCCATGTGTGTTCCCTGCCATTGGGACAAACTTACTAAGAGGCCGAATCGTTCAGCTGGTACTCGTTACTCCGTCGGAATGCAGAACGGACACCTGTGTCCGCCCACAGGCCTCTGATGGCATGCACAACCTCAGGAGGCATGCTATAATGTTCAGCATGGCTAGGTTGGCGCATGATAAGGTTGAAATAGTCCTGATTAGCAGCATTACCGAGAGGGATTTCGAGCAATTCCATTGCTTCAAGGATAACGTGCATCGATTGGATTGTGTTGCTGTAGATAATTTCACGATAGGCCGCACGTTCGTCCAACGAAAATCCGCCGTCATGAATGAGCTTCATTTGCTTCAAGATCGTGGATTTTCCGGATTCACCAGCACCTAAAAAGAAACCCAGCTGTGAACACCGCTAATCCACGTTTTTTTTTTGTTGTTACCAAGTAATAACAATTTGACTTCGTTGCGCATATTCAGCTTTTCAAGTCTTAGCTGATTATCAATCTCATCGTTACGTAGTTTACTCGCGCCATCTTGGGCTTCAACGGAAGCGCAGCATCCCATGATCTAATTCAGTCACATTTTATCAATTTTTTTTTGATTTCGAACAAGAAGGTCATCTCTCGTCATGAGGTTATGACAAGACTTACCTCTATAAAAACACACTAAAAAAGAAAAGACGTAACAAAATTCAAAAGAGAAGAATTGGCTGAATTGGTTTTCGTTGAAAGAAAAAAAAAAGAGAGCAAAGGAAGAAAGAAGAAGGATAAGGTTAATTTAGCAAAAAAACGCGACAGAGTTCATTTGCGGGTGTCCAAATGCCGTGGCAACGCAGCGGAGGTTTGTCTGACCATCGAAGCTGGCTAAATGACCCACGGTAGATGCAACAGATCGGTCATTGTGCTACGTCCTGGGGTACCCTTCCAATCACTTTAAGGAGGTAAGGAATTATCGGTAAACGTTATTCCTTTTCGGTCATTGGGTAAAAAATGGGGCGATGTGGGCGCTGTTATTTTCTTGTGTTCCTTAACATGATATATCAAAATTCATTTAAGAGAAAAAAAAATAGAAATGTCAAGCGATAGAACGCCAGCCATGGAATGTATGTAACTCATCTTTTTTTCATTAACGAAAACAAAAATTTCCGTTTTTTCCACAGCAATCGAGCTCAGCCATGTACGTGCGCTCAAAAGCACTTGGCCGGAGCGTCATTACCATTCCTTTTTTTTTGTAACTCCATTCTATTGTCGGAGCAGAAAAAAAGAAACGAAGAGAAGGGACCTTCGAAAGTCCGCTCAATTGGATGAGGGTTCACTGTTTTGGTCGTGTTACCCAATTGATTTTCGGTCATCCTAACGAGCTAGAAACCCAAATGTTGTCACTGAACAGGCCACTATGCAAACCTTATCGGCCTCAAGCGGTGTCTTGTTAGGATCTAAAAAAATTGGCTTATTTTGTATGTTTTTTTTTTAAAAATCATTCGCTTCCGGCTACACCGCCATTGCCTAATCCTACGGCTTTTTCTACCACTTCTCGCATAAGATCGACAAGCGTACAGCACGTGACAATCAAATGCGCTTCCATCCTATCAGGGTATTCTGCCTGATTAAGTGCCTGTCGATCGATCACAAGTCGGCCGAGCTGAATGAGGTATCCTTTACCATGGCTGTCAAATTCAGCAATGATTCGTTGTTGTTTATGATCCCGAAGTTCGCACACCATATCGTGTGATAACAAACTAGGTCGTTTCCACCGCAACCGGCACTGGTCGAATTCCGTCTCGTACACAAACATCAAATGGGACTTTGCTTTGTTCTCTAGCGGTTGCTCGTATAAATCATCCGCCTCGTAATCACCCCATTCGACTGTAATCTCCTTCTCAAATGCACGCCGCCGAACCTCGGCAACTTTAGCACGATGTCCACCCTCCGAAACACGGTACAAAGTGTTCTGGAATCCCCACGAGTACGAGTGAGGTTGGTCCTTGGTATACGCCAGCTGTTTGGTCCCACCAAAATACACGTCGTGCAGATGAGGTTTCGTCAACGATTGTTTGCGGATTTCGAAAAATTTCATTTCTTCTTTTGGTCGTTTCTTCAAACTGTTCATCAACAATAGTTTAAACGACCCGCTGGTAGTGCTAGAGCTCGCTGTGCTGGTAGTGGGGCTTGGGGGTATGTTTGCAGGAATATTATCCTCGGTATATGTCGTCTGTGTTGTTGAGGTCGCTCGACTCAGCAAAGACGATGTCGGACGAGGCGATTTGTCCACTTCATAAGCTGGAGGTGGCGATACAGGCGTTCCTGATGACGACACTGGCTCAACTGTCTCCTTGTCACCATGATCGACCGAGACACTCAGTGATTCGCACTGTTCTGTTAGATTTTCCACCGTCTCGGACGTGACCTGCTGCTGCTGGTGCTGTATGATCTCATCGTCATCGTAAGCATTCGGCTTTTCATAGATGGGTGTGTCAATGGTGTCAGGCTTTTGGTATTGAATCTGCTCCGGATCAGCCATGACGGTACCAAGGTAAGGAAGCGTGCGTTTTGCTTTGCATTCTTTTTTCCTTTTTTCACCGGAGCCAGAAATCTAAGGTGCCACAAATAATAGATTGTGGTTGCTCGTATCGAATCAGTTTTCTGCATCTGCAATGAAGACGTCATGCTATAGAGCAACACACAAAAGAGCATTTTCATGCAGGAACACCATGCCCTTCTACCTCCCGATTCCACGAACGAGAAAGAAAGAAAGAAAGAAACAAACAGGGTGCGAGACTGTCATGTGAAAGAAACTGTCTTCTATCAAGGTACCAAATGTCTTTTCTCAGTTCTGGTGGGCAGTCTAACGTCATTTCGTCAGTTTTGCAGCAAAATATATTTTCCATCAACTTGCAACCCGGAGGGCAGCGTTTTATAACGTTTTCCTGCTATACAATAATGAGACGATTAATGCATAGCTAGGGCGTGTATCCCTTGTAGATTAGTAATCTAACCGATATGTTTGGAATCAATAAAACATACACTACATCTATTCTCTCTACCAAGGTAATAACGCCATTTTAGTATACCTTTTTTCTTTTGCAACCAGTCAAGAAGTTTGAACAAAAAAGCACGTATCCGCTGTGGCGGACTTGGAACGCGTGCGAAGCACCGATAAAGCCGTCACACGCATGGTCGATTTTGTGCGCAGTACTGTACCATTTCCATTCAGAACACCATGGAGTCCGGATTTCCTGAACATTGGCTTGACTACCTGTCTGAGCATCCCATATTTCGTGCAACAGAGACCAGTCAGAAATCCGCTGTTGATTTTAACACCAAAACAACCTTCAGTGCCTCGTCCACAGACGTTTCATTGCCTACGCGCGTCATTGCACTTCGAGGGCACGATCTCATTGTGGCCATTGGATCCGAATTAAGAGCGATTAATCTAAACAACATAAAAGACACATGGATCAAAGTAGCGGAAGAAGCAGACAAAGCCAGTAAACCAAGAACGAGCATTGACAATGCATGGCTCTTCGACATCCCTTACACGGTATGCTTTACGAATGGCCAATGGATTTATGTGCGAATATATTCTTTTTTTTTAGAATCTGGGGACTTCTGAGATCAACTTTGATATCGAAACGTTGACAATCAATGAAAATGGACGTTTCTTGGCTGTTACAGGCAAGCAGCAAGTGGTGGTGGTTGTCCTTCCTCGTCAGGGCCTCTGCAGTACTACAGATACCGTCTCACGAAAACGTCATGTGAAATGCAGAACATTGACGGTTGGAAATACGATCTATGATGCTGATAAGGATACCCGTGTTCTCAAGGTGGCATGGCATCCACTGAGTGAAACCCAGTCGCATTTGTTGATCTTGGGTGATGACAGCCGATTGAGGTAAAAAAACAACCTCCTCTGTGTGGGACCTATTCTTAATTTTATGTGCTTCTAGAATGTTTGATATCAGCAATGACATCGCTTCACCGGAACAGACATTCGATTTAGCCCCGTCCCAACGCAAAAAGCCATCTACTACACCTTTGAGAGGTATCCGTTTGACAGACGACTTGGAGTCGGACGAAGAGGCCGTATCGTTTTCTGTTGGTGGATCAAGCAAGAGTGATAGCGGATGGGAACCTTTCACTGTTTATTACGCTCTACGATCGGGTCATCTATACGCCCTGTGCCCTGTGCTTCCTTTCAAAAGGTACACGTTAGATCAAAAGAAAATACGTGTCTTTCTGCATTACTGAAAACAATGTAGCACTGTTCGACGGGAACATTTGGAATCCCTTTCATGCGTAGCATTGTCGAAAATTGAATATGTCAAGCAACAGACACAGCAGGAGGATGCAGAAGAATTGCCTTTGGTTTCCTTGTACCGACTTCAGTATCAATGGGTCTACGATATGTTAGAGTCATCGAAATGGTTGCGAAAGAACGACACATCACTTATTGACGGTGAAAGCGTGAATATTCGAAGCAATCGATGTAGCATCCCTCATCCAGTACAAAGACAAGGTCCTTTTAAGATTGCCCATGAGTTGGAGCAATCCTTGGACTCGTACTGCCAAGTCTCAGACATGTTGTACGTGAAAACAAAACCTGTGGATCTCCTTGCTGTCGCCTTCACAGACGGCACCGTACGTAACCATATCCTCGGCACTGGGCTTGATGCACAATGGCTCATGCCACGCGATACAACGCAACCGTGGAAAAGAGAGGTATATTAACGTTTTTGTCGTTTGTCTCCAAACTCATGCGAGATGTAATCTAGTTGGGCGAATTTTTGTCTTCCTCCGACCTTCTACCAAAAGTGACACTGCACGAAGTCTACAATTTCAGTATTCCCGCTTTGAAGGACAACCAGCCAGTTTATCTTTTATCAGATCCTCAATATCCGGATACGCTATACGCCTATCACGCAGGAGGTGTACACATTGTCGTGATGCGAAACTGGCTGGAAAGATTGGAAAAGCTTGGCAAGGCATACCAAAATAACGAGAACGTCGAGGAATCACATAACGCACTGCAATCATTATCTGATGATATGGAATCGGTTGTGCAGTGCCTTATCAACTCTGCTCCCTTTTCGGATGGGTAAATGATCTTTTCTGTTTAAGCCATGAATGCTCACGTTAGACCATGTAGCCATGTTTCAACAATTGGAGCTGTTGTTGTTAATGATCTGTACCTATCACGCTTCCTTTTGGCCATGTCGTATCCCTCGCAACTTACAAGTGTTGAGCTCGGTGTTCACCGTGATTTAGCTGCAGATGACACATCAGCATTAGCTTCTGCTGTGACAGACCAATTAAAGAACATCGCAACAGACAAAGACACAAGTGACAAGAGCGACTTCACCTACCAATGCATGCTGCCTCTACCACCGTTTGAGACGCCAGAGACATTGAAAGCATTAAAGGGCCTACCAAATCAGCCAAAGCTTGTTGTTCCACAATCTTTGCAAGGAAGCAAGGAAATTGTTATTACCGAAGAAACGCTTTTGTTCATGTCGTCTGCTTCAGCAAATATTCAAAGAGACATTAAAGCGCTTGCGCAGACAGCGGGTCTGCTAAAGAAGAGGTAAAGAACTACATGGCATTAGATAAGTTTAACTTAATCCGTTGTCAGGATTGCTCTACAAGAGGAGGAGTTTAAACGACAAGTCTCTGCATTGAAAGAGCTCTATCAACGTGTTGAAGAACAGCAAATTGTGCAGACAGAGCGCGAAGTGAAGATTCGTGAGAGGGCACAAACATGCGCTAAGCTAGCACTACGTGCTGATACGCTTTTGCGAAAATTGATGCAAACATACCAGCCTGAACTATCACCATCTGAAAAGACATGGATTGAAAAGGTCGATAGTATTCAGAAGATAGTGGAAGGAGACCAAGGTTTCACATGGAGAATGAAAAAGGTAATGATAGTGAGAAACTTAGTCATTGAATCAATCCTAATTCGCATTTACTAGCTGAGAGCGGAAATCGATCAACTGCAAACGAAACCAAAGGCTATGAGTGGCGGTGCCAAACGATCAAGCACCTTAACTTCCTCACAAGTTGAAAGCGTGAAACAGACTCTTGAGAAACAGTAAGTTCCTTTATTTTTGACGAGACGCGAATTGACATGGGATCTAGATCTGAACTGCTGAAGAGTACAGAAAAACGAGTGAAACATCTCCAAGAAGCTATTGGCAGTGCATAATTAAAAAAAATCAATATTTTTTTCGCGTCAAGCATCGTGATGGTTATCCATGTTAACTAGGAAGGATATATTGGACTGAACCATTTGTGTTAGCACCACGTCCACCGTACCCTGACCTATTTTTTTTTCTTTATGGTGCTGTGTGTTCCCCCGCCAAAAAGTTGGCGTCATGAAAAAAGGATAACGAGATGGTCCAATGTGCCACCGATAGAGTACAGAACAAGGCTGTGCGTTTTGTGGCTATTTGTTTCATCCTTGCAGAAACTAGGCTGGCCTATGTCCTTCTTTCTTTTGAAAGGGAAAATGCAGTCAATATTTTTCTATAGATCTTATTGAACGCATCTATGCAATGCAGCATGCGTTCAACTAAGTAGAGATGACCAATGTTTATTTCACAAACGGTGGCGATCCCGGGGAGGACGTTCTTTTTTTTTTGTGCAATCATGGGGACAGTTACTGTGCCGACGCCTTCTTTGTGTTGCCATCAGGGTACGGATTCGCAGTAAAAAAAGCATAGTCCAGGAGCTACGCGATAGACCCGTCTGCGCCGACAAATCCGTAATTGTACAACAGCACCTGCCAGGTTACATTCGCGTTAAATAGGTGTTTCAAAAAATACCCGAGTCGTCCACGTTAGGATAATTTGCAAGATAATAAGCAGACTTAAGTCTTATTCTTTGCAGGATAATGTTAGGCTTTCATCACGCGATATCGCTTGGATGATTTACATTGAGCGAATGCAAAAGAACACTGTCAATGTACAACAGTAGAAAATTGTAGGATCGGCAACAACATGAGTCTAACCATATTCAACGGATACTGAGCGCTCAGACGAACGATTTCGCTGTGGCAACGGCCTAAACCAAAATGGCCTTTTGCCTTCCAAGTTCGACAGCCATCATCGCGTTCTTTTTCTTTTTTTTTCTTTTCCCTGGTGAACTTTGTTTACAGTTTTACATAGCACGAGCTATCAATGGCAATGATTACCACTGCCACCCCCGCCTTTTAAAGGGGTAGTCTCCACATTCATCGTCTTCCTTTTTTTTTTAGTCCCATTAAGGTTAAATTTTCCCACCAGGCAACTATGCTGTTGGAAGACAATACTTGGCTAGATAACAGTTTGCAAGGTGCATAGTGGGCTTTTTCTCTTCTCTTTGTGTTGCGCAGAAATCTATCATCATGATAGCCTTAACCGGTAGAAGATCATGCTATTCTTCTTTAGTTCAACGTCGGGAAAACTTTATTACTTAGAGTGAATAGTTATGCAACGAAATCATACACGTGAGGTACATCAAGCAGATAGACAGGGCCTAAAGACTGTTACACCAATCGGTGCGTCGTTCTGTATTAAGATAACCTCGGCTGGTTAGTCAGCGTTGGCGGAGTTTACCACAAAACAGGAAGAGACGACAAAGCGTAACGCATAGTGCATCCATTCAAAAGAAAAATCAAAAAAAGCATCATAGAGATGCGCAGCCATTGCACAAATCGTGATATTTGTTTGTGCTAAAGTATGGTGAAAACAAGCGAGACTCTTTGGAACTAGTTCGAAGCTTCGTTGGATCGTCAATGTTCTCAAATCTTAAATACAAAAATAGCTCACCGATTACTGCCCTTATCAAGCGTCTGAACGGTAGACAGGGCCTCACTCAAATTAGGTTAATTATTTTTCCTCTCGTGTCAGACTTTAAAATAGTATCTTCTTCCAGGCACAGGCGATGGTTAGATATATGTCAAATATGAATAATCAGCATGCTATTGTTATCAGGCAGCTGATTTACTTGCTGATGGGATGTCCGTGTATAATGCAGGTTCTGGCAATATTTATTTGTGTGAGGTCGCATAGTATGTTTACCAAATGTTGGGTATTACTGTCTATCCCTACTCTCTTTATGGAGTAACAGAAACATGGCAACCTATGAAAAAAGTATATTTGCATTTGAGCTTCTTTCATTAACCGCATGGTGCGGAAGATATATAGGGTTTTGTTACCAACTTTACGTTGGAGAGGGAAGTTGCTTTGTGCTGGTGAGCAGAAATTGTTTGTGCTGCCTGTGTGATGTTATCATTGAAACTTAGTCAATGAGACGACCGACATGGAGAACGATGGTATAGTACAGACTCGGCCGCCTGGTATAGATATCCATTTTATTTGATTTCTCTTATTCTTCTACACCATCTTTTAAAGTAGTTGGCGTCAGCTCCATATAGACTCTAAGCTGGATATAGTCCGCTTTCCAAGCTGTACTCTGGAATCTTGCGTGAAACGCAGTTCTTTGTGTGTGATAGGTACTTGACAGGACGTATAAATCTCTTTTATTTCTTCATCTCCATTTCTTTTAACATCCCCGGTACATATTCCTGATGGGATGCACGTCCAAATCTACCCGTTTCAATTTTGAATATCATTTAGCCTGCAAGTCCCGAACCGTCATCATTTCAATAAGTACACGCTGTCACACTTTCGGTACCATCCATTTTCTGAAATAGAACACTAGACGTTGTATCGCTTCAAGTTATCTACAGTGCGTAATACTCCACCATCTCTTGGCAGGACTATCGTTGGCGGTAGGTAAACTGACATCAAATTTTATTCCATTTATTACCGATGTATGTGCAATTTCGACCAAGAGAAAAGAGACTCCAAGCGACGTAAAATGCACTGTGAAAATCAGTATGCGAAGTGATTACATATTTGACAAGTTGCATGAACTTTAAAAAATGTCATTCACTCTCTTTGTTTAATGGCTCTTCTGTTGCTGCTCTATTGGTAATTTTTTCATTTGGAACGTTTAAAGGTTTTCGCTTATTCTTTAGCAACAGATAAGCGATAGTACATGTAGTAATCGTGAGTGTGGTCTCCAAGTTATGGATGTGCTCTTTTTACGGGGTTGCATGAAAGGGTTAGCCAAGCCACCTAGTGAGTGCGACATGAGGAAGGACGGAGATTGCAGCTTGAGTGATTCCTATTCGCCAGCGCTTTATGAAAAAAAAGATAAAAAGGCGAAGCAAATATAATTTTGATGTTTTTTTTTCAACAACCCTGCTACCGCCAGTCTTCACCTAATGTTTTATATTAGTGAAGCGGTTCTTTCTATACATCAAAGAACAGGGAAAATGGAATTTACAAACCAATATTAATCACCGAAGATGATATCATATCAGTTCATCCTAGGCTTCATGCATTGGTTACATCGATAACTGCGGTAAAAAGGGAATGAAAAATTTTTTTTCTGAGAACGGGGCTTTTCTCTCTTCAAGCTGAAGATGTGTGCAACCATGACAGAAAATATGATAGGATATCTGCTTAGCGTAGCTGCGTCTGCAAATAAAAAATAACAAGAGCCACTCTCTTTCTTTCCTTTTCTTCTCCTTCTTCCTTCTTACAATCTATTCCATGGGTGCGGACAGTTTGGAAGGTACTTCTTTACGCGTCTTTCGCCTTCTCTTTAATTAAATTTGAAATTGCGACAACTTAGGGATTGATCATTTAAAAAAGACAACCCTATTAACAACAATATACCGCTATCTTCAGCGTCATTGTGCTTGGCCCGATGTCCTACGCTGGAAAGCTTCGGTATGTTCTCCTTAACTACAACTGCACAACCTCATTTCGAACATGACGCGTTGCTAGGTGTTGTTGTCAACATTACCGGCTGTCTTGACAATGACAGCCTTCTCTTTGCTTATATGTTGGCTTCATATCAAACTTCAAATTGCAATGAATATTTCTGTTTCTGTGTGTAAGTTTTTCGTGACACTAAAAAAAAAAAAAAGGTAGTCTGACATGCAACCGTACTAGTGGGTACCGTTTCCGTCGCTTTGGGTTTATTGCTCGCTTTCCGTGTAAACACAGCCTATGATCGCTACTGGGAAGGTCGTAAACTCATTCAGACTGTTATGGCTACAATTCGAAATCTTGCACGTCAAGTGTGGATCAATATCCCAGAAGAGACCGAAACTGACCATTTGGAAAAAATGCGCTGTGTAAAACTGCTGCTGGCTTATATGGTGGCTACAAAACATCACCTACGCCATGAATACGGTATTGACTATTACGACTGTAAGTTTTCTCTTTTTTTTTTGTGCAGAATGGTCGTTAACAGGAACGTAGTGGAGGTGTTACTGCCTCCTAATTGGAAGCCCGCCAGTGTTGCTTATGCACACAAGCCCAAGATGATCGGAAAGAAGTCCTTGTCGCAAATTGATGCTCCTAGCAGAGCCCGCAAGTTGCTGGACCGTGCCAAATCCATTTCTCTTGTTGTTTCTCTCCATGACAGTATTAAGCCACCGACCCATGAATGTCCTCTTGATCCGGATGATCCGACCGATATGTGCAACGTCCGTCGATCTGTCTTGCGTCAGCATTTCCCTGATTCTGAACTTGCTGATGTGTCGGCTGCTGACGTTCGACGTAAGGCTATTGGCCATGAGTCGGATGAGGAAGAGGATGTAGATGAAGAAGCAACGGCATACGGTGAAGAGGAAGAAGGCCAACAAGTTCCCGAGGCATGTGACGCTACGGCGGCTGAAGATTGCGAAGCCGCCCCTCGGTCCCGAGGACTCGAGCCCTCTGGGTCCTCCTCTTCTGCTGAAACTCGTCACCATTTGCACCTGCCCCATCGTCGCCACCGCAGCCGAAAGGCCAACAAGACCTTCACAAGTGACGAAGATTTGCCTGATCAGGGTGACTCTGACTTGGCTTTGCCCATCGAAATTTTGTTCCGTGTTGCGCTTTACATCAACCAAGCCAAAGCGGCCGGTAAAATTGAATCCAACTTTGTATCTGTTACCACCGCTTCGCTGGATACCCTGATTAACTGCCTCACTGCTTTTGAAAGAATTGTGCATACCCCAATCCCAAAGGCTTATAATATCCATTTGTAAGTCCATTCATACTCCTCACAAGGAGAATCAGCTGACCACCTTTCATTATAGGAAACAAGGTGTTGTTTTGTACATCTTCTTTTTCCCCTTTGCACTTGTTGATTCCCTTGGCTGGCTTGTGGCCCCCATTGTGGCCTTGGTTTCATTCACGCTGTTCGGTATCGAAGCAATTGGTGCTGAAATCGAAAACCCATGTAAGTCCTTGAAAACCCATCGTGTCGCCTTTTCTATGGTCAACTAAATTGTTATTTAGTCGGTTATGACGCCAATGATCTTCCCTTGAACCATTATTGTGACGAACTGAAGAAAGAAGTCGAGTATATCATTTATCGTATTCCAACGCATTCCACCAGCATTTTGTTGGATGGTCAATAAAGAGAGAACTTTTTTTACGCCAATGATAAGATGGATATCTACGGTTTGTCAGTTCAGCAGTCTTTGGTTATATAGCAAAGGTCGATGTTATCAGGACTAACTGACGTGGAATGTCGTACAAAAAAGCTGTGACCAACAATAAGCGGATAAGGTTCTGGCACTATTGGGAAATTGTAGGAAAGCCTTGTACCTCGAATAAAGGAAATGCAAGAGACTGGATGTAGTTTGTTAATATAGTCCAATATTGTAAGGAGACTGGAGATGGTAATTGCATGCTAGTATCGATCATCGACAGTATTTTAATGGATGCCTCTAAACGCTGGTTTCTTCCGCTTCAAGGCTAGCATTGAGGGTTAATCGGTGACAATCAGATCTTGTCTTCTGTCTTGGACCATTATCAATGACAGCAAACAGGTTCTATCTCATCTTAGCCAAAATCCTTTAAAGTTAGGCTTGGCAAATTTTGAACTCTTTGACGATGCTATCCACATTGTTTGCTATTTGTAAGTTACCCATTTGTCAGGTGCTACCATTGGATCAAAGCATGTGCAGGTTCTCTGAAAGACTTGCATTACGAAATCATTACAAATCCACAGATCATGAACTGTATCCAGCCAAACTCCCGTTTCCCGGTGATAAATAGGTTCAGGTCTACATCCATGCTGGCAGATTAGTTTTGTAGTCTCACCGGTAGTGAGCTATCCACTAAAGCAAAGGTTCACAGATCCATTGAAGTATGATGTCACCAGTGTTACCATCTCCGTAGTGCTTGACAATTAAGCTACAGCGGAGAGAATATACGGTGGTTAAAGATTCGATAAATATGTCATCTAACTGTGACGGAAAGATGTTTAGTTGGATATGCCGCGAAATAAGAGAACATACGCTAGGCACCGTTATCGGCATCAAAGCGAGCAAGAAGTTAGAATCGTCTTCCAATTCAGCGGTTTACTCTTTATAGATATCTTATTTTACTCTAATGAAGAGATTAGCGGAGGTTGATAGCCGATGTACATCTGAAGATTGTAACGCCAACAATAACAAATCACCGGATGTATACTGCCGCGTTCACTATTTCACAGCTCTTAAACGATTGCAATCTGTGTGTTCAAATGCTCAGATCCCACCATCGTCGATGGGCGATATTCGATGTACCAGTGCTTTATTGCGGAATACTCTGCTATCATGTAAATGGCTTCATCGGCATCAACGTTGTTTGAGTTGAGAATGTGACGAAGCGTAAGTTCGTTAAGTAGCACAGAAATCTTATTTGCAACGGCACGTCTGGTATTTGACAGAGTGCAACATATCTCTGGGTAAAACTGCTTTCTGCAGAATGAGCAGAAGCAAGCATCTTTTATACGTCGTTTAACAAACTGCGTCTTTAGACGAATAGCTTTTTCAATATCTTCGGCTTAGCAAATTATGCAGCCGCTGTCCTACATGGAAAAAGCCTAAGTCCAGATGGCGTCCATTATGGGACGTCTCACATAAAAGAGGTGCAAAACGCGTGCGCTTCGATTTTTCCAGCTTCTAAACACATTTTGACACGATATCAGAAATGCCTGGTTTGAATGTATTAGTGCGCTTCCATTGCCACCATCCCTAACGTTCTTCTATTAAGGACGATGGCTCGCTGTACGATACAGAAGACGAACTTATTCGACAATGTATGCACAGCTTCAGCTTTGATGGATGTGTCGCAAAAGGAGAATCACTAGGATTTAACCACACCAATGAAATTACCAACCTGATATACCACCACCCCCCTGATCAATGCGCGATTGGGCATGTGTGCACAAGGATTTTTAACGAAGATAACTTCACCAATGAAATACGTCTCGACTGCAAGTTTGACGAATATTTCCCAGAGACATATGCATACGACGTTGGTGCGCAAATCAATTGCAGTGGTCAGCCACATGATGAAAGCAACTTAGCAAAATACGTTATCTATTATGCTCCTTGTGCGGAGGTAGCAGCGAAATCATTTCCCAAGTGTTTGCACAGTGTTAAAGTATAATCCATAGGTGCGACTTCCGTTGGGCTGTATCACGGGCACAGACGAATTTAGACGATCAATTCAAGAGGCTCTAAAGGAGGAAACTGATGAAAACATATACAATGCACTGCAAGTCATGTTTAGACGCTTTGGATACTACTATCCTTCCAAAATCATATTTGGTACACTCATATTTTGCAAAAGTAAACGACTCACGCATGCTGCTTTTTAGGTGGCAGAATTACCTACAAAGTAGAAGATTGCCTAGAGAAATTTGAACGGCATATGGAAGAAACACTTTCAGGTGAAGAAGTGGCAGCAAATGTGATGAGAGCCAAAGAAGATTCGAGACACTGGGAAGCTATAGGTATGTTCAATTTTAACGGCGTTGCAATCAAATCATATTTATCCATAATGTATACCAGGCGGAAACCCTGAAGAACTCTTTCACGGTGGATTTGAAGCCTGGAGAAGAAGTACCCTTGAAGATCCAAAGATAATTCAGCTTACAGACATGAGGCCAATTTATGATGTATTGGACAACAATGAGCGCTCAAAGGTGAAGGAAATTTATAGAAAGAGACTTCTCAAGGATGATTACGTGCCGTATAATCGCTTGCTCCAGTTTTCGGCTGGTATCACGTATGGTAATCAGCAAAACCCATACCTATGTATATTCGACTATTCGAAAGCTCAAGACGGTAAATTTGCAATCTTTATTTGGTTTAAACAGAAAACAATCTTTAATGTTTTTTAGCCTCAGACAGGATGCTATGCTTTGTGAATCCCAAAGAGGTGGTGAAGGATCCCTACGAAGATCGAGTAACTCCAGCAATCCTTAGCTTTGTTAGGAAGTCCGGAGATTATGGCCATCAAAACGTAAAGTACGGAGACATTGTTTACGTACGGTTACACGATCCCACATTTGAATTCTCAGAAGGAAAAGAAGTCAAGAGGTTCCTCACATTGCTTCCAAATGAAGCTTGTAGCAACGCGCAGGGGCCTTCAGAGCTCTCCAAAGTTGCAGATTGCCTACTAGTCAAGGCATCTCAATTATCATCAGGACTACTGCAAGAATGGTAGAGACATTGCGATATAATGCAGATATGCTTCAGTGCGAACTAACCACATGATTAGGAAAGTTATTAGGCATGCTTCGGGTGGTACTGCTACCGATGATTACGTCCGAGTTGGTGACAGCATAACTCTCCAAAGCGAAATTACCGATACCTCAGGGAAGAATGTGCCGGTGTATCTCTATGTTGCCACCGAACGGTACCCGGGCGATGTACCAGGTGCCCTAACGGGATCTGTAAATCCAATGTTGATCAAATCACGTATATCCGTCATTGCTGCAACACAAGATCGAGATGATACTTCGCCTGACACTTGTTGGAATATCAAACACTATCAAGGAAAATCGAATGGTTCCATGCGGCTGGACGTTCAGGAGATGCTGGTGCACTGCTGGACAAGAGCCATAAAAAGTGATGGGAAACTAACACTGCGGGAAAAAGTCGGTTAATTTTGGTTAAATTTTTGGTTAAATAGTTAACCGAAAAGTTGGGGGATTAGGAACCTAATCCCCGGAAATGACCGAGATGAAATAACCTGAAAGTGACCTAAATTTTTGGTCGAACTGACCAGAAATAACCATAAATGACCAAAAAGTTTGGGTACATTTTGATAGTAAAATAGTGGTTCACCACGAATATTGCTACTTTTACATTAGGTATCAGAATCATACAGCATGTTTTAATGCTAAATACAGCAGTATCTGCTTCTTTATTTATTATATATTCTT